>JADDOH010003441.1:0-277561 GCA_016648135.1 Agrypnia vestita | reverse complement strand
CTCCAAAAAAGTTACTTGTGAGCGTTTGGTGGACTAGTGCTGGTGTCGTTCACTACAGCTTTCTTAAATCTGGCCAGACGATTACGGCAGATGTCTATTGTCAGCAACTGCAAACCATGATGGAAAAGCTAGCTGCTAATCAACCGAGGCTGGTTAATCGCTCTAGGCCACTGCTGCTTTATGATAACGCTAGACCACACACTGCACAACAGACGGCTACCAAATTAGAGGAGCTTCAATTGGAATGTCTAAGACATCCACCGTACTCTCCGGACCTTGCCCCAACAGATTACCATTTTTTTCGAAATTTGGAAAACTTCTTGCAAAGGAAAAAAATCAACTCCAATGGGGCAGTCCAAACCGCCTTCAAAGATTTTATTGATTCCCGTCCGAATGGTTTTTTTAGTAAATGGATCGATGAACTACCTATGAGATGGCAAAAATGCGTAGATAGCAATGGTACATACTTTGATTAAATAAATATATTATAATAAAAAAAAATCGGCTTTATGTTCCTCCCATACTTAACGCCAATTTCATATGTAAGGACCTAATATGAGGCGAGTGTCTGGAACAATGGGGATCCGCGAAAGACCTGGCATAATCAAACAAAACAAATATTGGAGAATAGCTCTTTTAAAAGCTTCAATTATAAATTGGCATGCATGGAAAACGTAGGAATGTGGTAGAAGCAAAAAAAGTGTGCCAGTATAAAATTGTGTTGCGTTCTATCCTCTCTTATCTATCCTGGGCGAAAACGGCTTGGTGGTTATTTAAAAAGATAGTTAATTAGGTAAAGCTCTGACAGTTTTATTTATATGGCATGACAGACCACCAAAACTGTACATTTTATATTAAAACCATTGTCAACATTGAAGTTTTTTACCTAGAAAATGTGTAATTTGTACTCTTTGTGAAAATAATGTCGTCAAAATATAATTCACGCTTTATTTGAAAACGGTTGGTTTACTAATTTTCTGCATCATATTTTATAAGTTCTGTGTGTTCTCTTACCAAATTATTAACTTATTACTTAAAGACTAAGGTAAATAACAAAATATGGAGACACAGTGTCTCCATATTTTGTTATTTACCTTTGTCCATTATTCTGATGCAGCATAACTATTTCACTTAACTAAATATCCAGTGCAACAAAAAACTACAAATTATATTAAATCCTCGAGTTTAAACATCTTTAATTAATTTTCGCATGGAGAGGATATGAAGTAAAAATTTGCATAAAGGCATGAAATATTTCGCAACGAACGAAGAAAGGTCTGGTAGTCGTCCTGTAACCCCAGTACAATTGCCACTGCCCCATTAATATACAGACTATTAATGATTCATGGCCGTAGGGCGAGTGTTAATAAATTGCTGCGAATTGTTTTCTACGAGATTTTGCTTGTCCACAAGTGCATCTGTATAATATTATTTAATCCTAGAGAAAATTGAAATACAAAAGAGTAGATAATCTAAATAAAATATCAGATTTCAATGTAGATTGAATCAATACAAGTGTAATGTTTTTGATCCAGTACTGAAATAATGATAATCTCTCAGTTATGACGTGATTAATGAAAACGCTGGAAATTAATTATCGATTAATTAATTATTTAATAAATTCACAAAGCTACTGGACACGAATTTGATTTAAAACACTTTTCTTTATTTTTTTTATTCTTACTACTTTCAAACTAACCTAAACGCTTGGGCTATGAAAATAGGACTTACTTTCTGGTCTGGAGTGAGATTCGAACCCGCGACCTTTGGATCACGAGGCGAGAGTCCTAACCATAAGGCCAACAAGCTACTCTGTTCACACTTTTTCGCAATTTATCACTCGTCTATGAACACTTTACTATCGCATGTTTACGCTTTCGAGAAAACTCCGTTCAAGTATTGCACGTAAATAAAATATTTCGCTAAATTTATTATCAATCAGTTTAGACTTGCACTGGTCGCACCGATCGTCACGGTTTGTGCTAATATCGCGCTGATTCAAACATCAAAATTATCCGACGCGGCGCTGGTTTCGCCTTTTATACGAAACACGTTGGTTTTTCGAACCTCCTAGATTATTCCTCCTAGTGTTTCCAAGAATGTTTCTGTTGCGATAATTCTTGAGTGTTTAAGGTGTAATAGAGGGATCCATAGTGTTATTGCCTTGGATATATTACGAGGGATTCTAAAAGTGCACAATTCATTTCCTTATGCTATTTACAAATTAAGTGTACTACGATAATACGACTTACCTGCTGATCTCCCGGAGTGGGGATCGAATTGGAGACAAGTGGATCACTATGCAAGAATCTCAACCACTAGACTAAGAAGTTACTCAAATTCATTTTCCTTGATATTAAAATTTTCATACTATATTCATATTTTTAATGTTATTTTTGTTTTCTTGTGTAATTATATTTAATATATATTATATACTGAGGTAAGTACATAAAAATTAAAATGTTGATAATGTATAAGTTCAGTAGGCTTGTAAAATAAGAAAAAAATTAAAATAAACAAAGAATAATATTTGCATGCAAAATTGATGCACGTGAGTGTAAATTCAAATCCTCAAAACACGATTCGTGATACTTTTTCAATTACGGAAAAATAAAAACTTTAATAATATTCATTTAGTAAATACTTTGTTTGTCGCTTTGAAAGTTACGCCGATTAGCATGATCAACGCATCTACAACCGTAAATAATAGATAGAAAGAGGATAGAATGTCTTTGTATGTAACATATATGTAAATAATTTAATATAATGTCGTTTATTTTGAGGAAATCCGTTTTTATGATTACGAATAAAACACTATTTTAAAAGAAGTGGAAATTAGTGTTTTGTTGTTAACATGTAGGTATTTTATTAAATTTTATTGAAATTTGTGAAGAAATAACGGTTTGATTTTTTAATAACGACACGTTTAATACACAAAAGTAAAATATTGTAATGACATGGTAGTATTTCTGAGACACAACTACTTTTCTGAAAAGGTTGTAAAAGTTATAGGTATAATAATAACAAATGAAAAGAGGCTGCAATCGAACCCCGGCCGTTCGCGTGCTAGCTGAGAATTCTGCCACTAAACTAGTTAACCTACATCTTAAGCCGAAGCCTATTAAGATAAAAGATTATGTTAACATTTTGAAAAAATGAATATGTCTGAATAAACAAAATATTAATGTTCGTTGTGGACATGATATAGTCAATTTTGCAGTAAATTTAGAAACCAGCTAAAGTGTAAAAAACTATCCCATAAAAAACAAGTTTTTTTATACTCCCTTTCTTATTGAATCAGGTTTCATGCCTACTGCACGCGTCGGGGTCATTACTCATTTGTATTGATTCCAATTTGAAAAAAACATTAAAATTTCTAAAAATCCAAAATTATAGGTAAATACTATAATTATTCATTTTTTTAAACGAAATTTTGTTAGATAATTTTTATCGTCACCACGAGTCTGAATGCAAAGTTTCAGCTCGATTGGATCACGAGAAAAGGGTTAAAAATCGATCCAAAGTTTTTCCGGCAGACAACAAACTGCAGACGCTACGTATTAAAAGAAAGGTGAGTAAAACGGACGGTACTTTTACATGCTGGTGTTTAAGGATTAAGTATTTACTTATTTATAGCCAAAACCCGTGAAATAAAAATAACGACACTTATCAAACTATTTGAACTTTTGTTAATATTTCCCCTGCCGGCAGTTAATGGTACTATTTCAAATCCTGGCGATTGTGCTGGGCGGAACAAGAGAAATGAAAGTTTTTAATGTTTTTTTTTTTTTTTTAAAGTGTTTCTACTTATTATAGTTTTTAAATTAATTATTCTATTATCAATAAAATGTATGTAGCCTACAAGATCGTTGATGTTAATAAAATAAAATAAAGTGTTTTATTAACGTGTGATCTAAGTAAAAGTATTTTTTTTATATTCTAAGGCTAATAAGTTTCACGCTACGCAATCGAGTTTTTTTTATATTATTTCTCTTGTGAACTCGCATATTATAGAATATTGGTTAAGGGTAAAATTTCAGCGTGGCTTTTGCATATGAAGGATATAAAAATAATTTATTATTATTGAGTTCTACATCTATACTAATATATAAAGAGGTAATGTTTGTAAGTTTGGATGTAGGAGTTAATCTCCGAAATTACTCATCCGATTTCAAAAATTCTTTTACTAATATTTAGAATAATCTTTCTGAACAGACATCGGCTATATATTATCCTGTTATAATGAAAGGGCTCTACGGTGTGACCTATTTTACAATAAAAGTCGAAGAAAAAATGGAAAAAACGCTGCTTTAATAATAAGAGATATTTAAATACTTTCTACAAAGGAGTTGTTGAACTCGGAAAATTCTATAACAAATTCACGATGTTAATATTAAGGTTAATACACAAATTGTTAAAATATGACTAAAGTTACTAAAAATCTACGTGTACGAAGCCGCGCGGGTATGCTAGTATTATTTAATTGTGTATTTAGATTTTATAATAATATTGTACTTTCATGAGTTTTGTAAACTTATACAGTATTTTGAAATGCTCAATTCCAAATACCGTATTCCAATTTCTACGTGTGTCGGCGACAGCTTTGGAATACTTCCACACAGTACGAGTATGTTAAACATTTTACATAAAATCTGGAATATGTGTAACCGGTTCGGGAGCAACCAAACGCATTCCTGCAGCGACCAAGCTTTCCAGAATGCATTCATAATTTTGAAAATAATAAAAAAAGTTAATCAAAAAAATTTTTTTAGATATTTCTCAAAGACGAAGCTATATATATATGGGAAAATATGTACGAAAGTCTTTTGGGTGCTTTTATAAGACCTATCGTTTATGGCTGGCTTAAGTGATCATTTTAAACAATATTTATATTTCATTCACAATTCTACCCATGTTTGATCACCATATCTACCAAATTTTTTGACGTTGTACATATATTATTATAAACAACTGGTTTACGTATGATTTTGTTAACGCCATCTGTGGTTAAAATTTATCAACCCCGTGAACCAGTATATAGATGTCGCTGCCAGTAATGAGATATCAATTTTTTGATTAGAGTTTGAAACAGTATTATTTTTATATGTATATAACATTTATTTGAAATATTAACACTAAAATACACTAGAAAATTATTTTAATTTTCTACTCCTTTTTTTAGACCAGTTATTTTATACATCCAGAATATTATGAGTATATTCAAATTATCAAATTATTAAACTGGGGACAAAAATACTGAATTTTGTACCCAGAGAGTTTATCATTAATCAAGATGAAATAAATTAAAGAAGTTTTTATTTTCCTATTTTTTCTAAATTAACCAACACAGTAGATCCCCCTAGCATCAAGGCAATATGACAAGTCATAAATAAAGATGTTTGGAGAGACTGACTAATCGTTCACGGAGGTTATGAAAAATCGCTTAATCGCTGTGCATGTAATGTGCCTATTTCGTACATGATCGCAATACATTGATGCTTTGAATATAAGCATGTTGCTATAGCAGGCCGAAGTCACTTCAATAATTGAACAATTGAAATATCGGATTAGATTAAATGAAATGAAATGAAGTGAAATGAAATGAAATGAGATGAAATGAAATGAGATGAAATGAGATGAAATGAGATGAAATGAGATGAAATGAAATGAGTTGAAATGAGATGAAATGAGATGAAATGAGATGAAATGAGATGGAATTTAAATTATAATAATAAGATGAAATGAAGTGAAATGAAATTTAAAAAAATAAAATAAAATGATCGGAGGAAAGCATTGACTATTTCCAGAAGTTACATCGTGAGACCGTACGTCAAGAGTAACGCAATATGTAATACTTTAATCCATATTCATAAAAGTGTGCCAATGTTTTTGGATCGTTTGGTAATCCAACCTAAATTTCCATACGACACTTTGATTCACGTACATTTCGCTAGGATTTTTACACCCTGCATACAAACTAAGCGCCGATCGCGCTGCGCCCTGCGCCCTGCGGCAGTCAGCCCTTTGAATAGCAGCGGCGAAAAAAGAGGACGACTGGAGCAATTTATCTCAAAATGAAGCAATGGTCGCTCCCAAAATGCTTAGTCCCCGCAATGTAATTTTATTTTCGTTTTGTAACCACATTTCTGAAATTCGTAATCCGTAATAAATTCGTATAAAGCAGATTTTCAAACAATTATTGCATATACACATATAAAGTCCCAGTTATGTGTGTAATGGTTTTTTGTGGGCGAATTTGAAACGATATATTTTGTTGTAGAAGGCATTTTACTTAGGGGGAAAAATTAATTGAGTAGCTACGAGACCTTTTTGTTCTGAAGATGCATTTTCCAAAAAAAAAAACGATACGTAATAAAATTTGGATTAGAAAGATGGATCAATCGTTTATTGGGACACTCGTGTTGTTTGATATGTAACATATTATATTAAGGCAATCAAGATTCCAAATATACTACGATACTTTTTGGAAGAGTGTAGACGACGCATAATCAGTTTTCTCACCAGTTTGTATTTTGTGTAATTGCAGCTAATTAAGTTCCGATTGTAATATGGAGTTCTCTATTGAGACAGGCATTATAAAATTAAAGTTTAAATAAATGTCAATAATGTATTGCATTAAAAAATGTTTGAAATAGAATACGAACTTGTCTATTTTTTCAAAGTATTCCGCATCCTATTTTAATCATATAAATGATCAAGTAATTTATAGATAGCTGACGGCATAATTACTTATATTATTTAAATAATAAATAAAAATCTTCTATATTCCAAAGTGCTAAAGATTAAGTTGTAACTTCGTACCCATATTACGATGGGCAAGCTGCATGAATCCTGTATATTATAAATAACAAAAATGTTGTGATTGTAGTAATGGAATAAAAATTATCCAGAAATACGTTATTTAGCCTTTTTTTCTGCCAATCTGCATCCAGTGTTAAACGATTTTTTTCTTTTCATAGCATTTTGTCTCTTGCGCTTTGCTTCTAATTGAACCTAACTACTAACTGGTTGTCACCTGATCATCACGTTTGGCTTATCATCAATATTGATCGAATATTTCCATTATAATATAAATGTATAAAGCGCCCATTAGATTAGTAAGTAATCATCATAGTCACTTTGCCATTGGCCACATAGATGTGGTAGAGATAAGAGTAATGAGATGAGAGTAAAATTGAATTTTCTTCCCTAGGTCCAATATTAATGGAGTGAAAATTTGTAAAAAAAAATATCTGCATGCAAAACGATAAAGAGAGTATAAAAGGAATGTTTTCCATTTTTTCTAGAATCCACCGTATTAATTTTTGAATTTTCAGGAACAGTCGCCATTCTGGTCTGGTCGACAGTCGGCCACTACTATCCATTACAAAAATTGCGTCATTACACTTTGGGACCCTGGGAAGATCGTGGGTACTTTTTCCTTTGCTCTCCCCACCCCACATTTTTTCTCCAATATAAATGTTTACTATATTGAACACCACCCAATATATAGGTAAATTCTACTCTAGGATGCTGAGAAAAATAAAATCATCTCGTCCCATTTCTCGAGATATCTCACCATGCATCTTCTTGTCAGGACTAATTTTCCTTGCAAAACAAACCCCCTCCTAAACTCCACTTTTAAATAAAAACTGCATTTAAAAAAAAAAATTAAGTCCCTTTATGCAGACAAAAACATTGGATGCGAACATGGAATACAAGTCGATTATTTAGTTGTGATCCTTCATGGATGTGTTGTGTACCGATACGCGTCAATAATTTGCCTAAATATTATTTATACGTGAAAGAAACAAACTTATATAATTGATTCACGCTAGAAAGTAATGAAACAAAACATGCAATTTAAAACATTGATGATAAGTATTTTTAAACCATATTTAAAACACTCCGAAATTTCGTGGTTAATTTCCATTATATTATCAATTAAATAATCAGTTCACCCAAATTTTTTTTCACCTCCTACTTACTATGAGGGGTATTATTGTGGGGGATAGTAGTAAGTGGGATAGCAAAGGCAGCAATATCCTAAAAAAATAATGCAGTCATCAAGGATTACTAATTTACAATGTATCTACTGAATTCGAGATTTTATAAAAAACATATAAATTTATAGGTTTCATGATTACGGGAGGGATTCATACATAAAATCTATAATCCAGAAGATTTCAAGTTAGTAATCCTCGGTGACTGCATTCAAAACACTTTTTTTAATTTTTCAGCATTGCTGCCTTTGCTTTTATACCCCGAATATGTAATTTCAGCTGGTAAAGGACATGGAGAGAATCATTATTATTATAATTAAGATGTGGTAAATATTATTTAATTCCCTATACATAAAATGTTCAACAAATTTATGTAATATTCTATCCTAATACCTACTATAAAAATGTACTGGCTACAGATTTGTAATTAGTAGTGTCATTAGTAAAAATTCGATCTGTCCATGTGCTATGAAAATTGAATTAACTTAGTGGTCTTTTAGAAGGAGGTTTAAACGCCAAAATACTAAATCACTAGGGGAGTGTCTTAACAATTAAAATAATGATACACTAGTAAATCTCAATACTAGACAATGCCAGTTACCGATGCTAGTCATTTATAAAATACAATCAAAAGCCATTATTCACATTGAGTATCAAGATAAAAATATAATTCTCAACATCCGAATAAAAAGTAACAACAACAAAAAAGTAATATAAAAGAAAAAAACTATTTTATTCCCAACAAAAGGTTCGCCCATATGTCGTAGGATTATATCCTCACCGCAACAGATTACTAAATGAATTCGTACGTTTGATAAGCTACTTTGCAACTCCAAGTACCCCTCCTAGATGGGGTGGAATAATAACACAGTGTAGGTGAACCCTCCCCTGCGCTACAGTAGTTCGGGGGTAGGTATTTCGGGCCAATTTATTTTATAATATATTCGGCCAAAGGTTTTAAATCAAGCATCGCCTACTGTGTTTGCTGCCAACATTTTTAAGAAGTGCGTTACTATTTGATGTGCAACATACTTAGGCGCATTAGGTAAAATATATTATGATCATCGAAAACCGACACATAATTATTAATTTATTTTTTATGTATAACATCATTCCTCTCGCTTTCCTGCAATATGTGACAGCGATTTTATGAAAAAGGACGGAAATGCGTAACAGGAAATAAGACGCCAGAAAAGCGCACGCAATTTTATTTGACCAATGAGGGCGCGCGATGGAAAAAATTATCGTTATAAACAAATCAAAGACGCACACTTCCAACATTCAACGCTTCTGATTATGTGTATATGCTGCGCGTCTGGTGTCAAGCGTGTGGATAACGTAACTGTGATATATTTTGGCTTATATCTTATAACTATCAAATAAATACTTGATTTTTTAAAAATTAATATAAGCAATATCTACTTTTAATGATTTGCATGCTCAAATTTTATGTAATTTATGTGATTACTTTAAAAAATTTATTCAAAGTTTTCATAAAATATATAAAGCGATACACTACCGCCATTTATGAAAATAAATATAACATATAGTTGATTTCATACACATTTCTAAATAATGATGCGTATTTAGATATACGGTACCTACCTAGTACAGCAAAATTCAATAATAAATAAATGCACATAATTTTTTTTTACTAGTATTTAATAATTAATAAATATATAGGTATTAGATTTTAATGATTTTGATGTTAATTTCTGTTGCAGCTCAAATGATATTTTTAATTGTGAGATGTCAAATGTTACTCATCATATGCAACAACAGTAAGGCTCGTAAGGCAAGTAAGTAACTTCTGTACCATTAATGCCTGCCACCATCTTCCAAAGTTACCAAGATAGACAAAGTGACATCTGCACAAACACAGATTGGTAAACCGACTTGATGGCGGATTACCATTACCATATCATATTTCTGATACCACAGAATCACACATCTTACAAATTTTTCCAAAATTTTGAGAGAAATAGGTGACGCGAAGAGGGACCCATCGCGACTATTAATTTTGCCACCCTGTTTGGCATTATTTTAATGCTAAAGTGGTCATTCTTGCTACGTCAGGAGATAAAAAAAGAGTTTTGCTTTAAGTGAGTTAAACTCTATTAAAAAATAGATAGCTCATTATTAACTGCGATATCAATATTGTATTGGAATGACAAATTGTATCAACAGATAGCGGCAGTAAAAATTCAACTCACATATGAAATAAGTTGGGCAAGATTCATATATATATTGGTAGATAAAAATTGATAGATATTATATATAGTCTATCATGAGTGGAATTGGTAAAAGTTACATTGTGTAAAGTGATCACTTGAGCCAGCCATGTGGTCGTAAGCCCAAATAATAAACCCAAAAAAAAGATTTTCAAACCTACTTTCCCATCTAAAAAATACTTTCGTCTTTATGAGACAGACATCTATAAAATATCTTGATTAAATATAAAAATATTTATTCCTTTCCTCCTTCTCATTGAGCTCAACATACAACATATATGCGCAATATTTACGCATAAACATAAGAATACTAGTTTTAAATACCTATTGAGATTTTTAAAAATATTCAAGTTCTTTCCAAAGTACATTCAAGTTGTTTTTCATGTTTACAACGTTTCAGCAAAATAATAAAACTAAAACACACGACTTCCTGAACAAGTTTAGCTGTACACGGCAAATAAATAATACATGCACGTGTGATTTATTCGTGTACTTGCGATATCAGGGAAGTCTGTGACACGTAATACACAAAATGCACAGTCGGCTCGTAGTCGTTAAAATATAAGAGATAATAATTATATTCAAGAACACATTCTTATTGTGAAGTTGAAATTTTTCAGAACAAAGTTCTGTGAAATTTAAAATCAAATTTATTAATCAATTAGATAGACATACAAAAAAATAAATGCACTTATTAGTTTCAATTTTCATAAAGCACAAATATTTAAAAAAATCTAATTCTGAGTAATATATAAAAAAATTATATTAACTGTGAAATACTTCAAGTAGTAGTGAAATATCTAGGCCTACCCGGACTCTAGTACCTCGAGCGTACCAATAGACCAATCATGCTCGAAGCGATCCACCAATGAGAAGTCCAATTCGACAGCGAGGTGCCGACCGAAAGCACACGGTACCACCATCTCACTCTCGCCGATCCTTGTACTGTACGCGTAACTTTGCTCGTCCTATATTGTTATTAAACTGTTTCCTCAATAAACCGACAATGTATATTTTAAGTAGGTACTTTTTCATTCATACTGTACCACTTCCCGCCTTAGCTTATCACATACATTCTATATAGCTTATCACAATCGCTATTAATTCATGCACACGCACTCTTGCTACATAGATTTCATGTTTCGCACGCTTGCTATATAGATTTCATGTTTCGCACACTTTCTACATAGATTTCATGTTTCGACAGATGGACGGGATCATTCCATAAACACGCACCTTCCAGTTATTCTCATTTTGAGTTCAATCATAGCAGCTATTTCGTGGCACACGCATATAATCCAACATCTGCATATGGTCAACACAAAGTTATTTAATTAATAATCATAATAATGTCCAACCACAAAGTTAATGCTATAAACATCAAACATATGTAAAGCACTAATTAATATATGGGGATGTCATATTAACTAACTTAAGAAATAATAAATAAAATATTTTCAATAAATATTTGTTTTTACTTGTATGATGTTGATAGCTAGAATACTACACATGATACACATTGCTTTGCGGAAGACGTATATTGTAAGAAAAATCGAAATGTTAGTTGACAATAAAATAACGTTTATTCATTTACATAAAAAATGAATTCGCCTTCTCACAGGTTTAACAAAATTTAAATAATAAACGTAAAGTAATTCTAGATTGCGCAAATTGCACTACGATTACTTCAAAGTCAGTTCAATTACATGAAAGATAAACATAGTGAAACTAAGATTTTGATACAAAAATAATATAAAGGTTTGATTTAAGGCCCACCATGGTATATTTAACAAACAAATTTTAATGATATCTAGTGCAAAATTTAAGGGATAATTACAATTAAAAATAGAGACAAGAGAACATCCTATAAGACTGCTCCAGTATCGCCATAAAGTTGAAAGAAAGTTCTTTAGCAGATTCTGTGATAATTCTTGAATAAGACAACTTAAAAAAATGTTACTTGAATCCAGTGAAATTTCATATACGTTACGTGTGCGGAATAATCCGAGACTATGGTCCCGTTGTTCATACAATGAAAATAAGTATTTCACTATATAATTTAATGTCCTGTTAATTTAATGTAACTAAAATTATCATAATCTAAATTAAACAAACCAAACCTAATAACCTAACGTAACCAAACCTAATAACTAACCAAACCAAACCTAATAACCTAACCTAACCTCATATATTGCCTATGAAATGTCAAAATATGCAGTCCATTTTTCGAAACTTTTAAGTGTAATATCTTATTTAATACTTACTTTTTCAACGTAAATTATCTTTCATTTTGTTATTAGCACATTCAATAATATAGTGAAATAATCATTTTCGTTGTATATGCAATGGGACCATTATCTTGGATTTAGCCTATGTGTGCTCCCAAAGCGCGGCGTCCTGTCTGGTCAGTTCTGGACATCATTTGTTTTTTTCATATTATAAATCTCGGGTAATCCTCCGATGAATTTTAATTAAAATGCAGGAAGCATTGTTGTTGTCACATATTTGGGCACGGAACTACACTGGCAGCGTGAATAGCGTAACCAGCGCAAGCCCTTTATAACAAAAAAAAAACACTAATTAAAAACAATACACAGTTAATTACGTTAATAATATTTCTATAGTATTAGAATAAGTTTGAATATTTACCCTTAACGGGGCCCAGAAGATTACACCTTACATCTTGCCAGTGAGTGGCTTACGCACGCGTGGGAAAATGGAGAATTGACAATTTGCAGCGGGTCGAAAAGCGAATAGACAACTTCCCTCTCCATAGATAGAACACAATTGAAGCGCCATAGACTAAAATGACCGAGCGGCTGGTTTAAATATATCGAGTGGGGCAAAAACTGAACACACGGATTCGTCACTTCATAATATATATATAAAAAAAAATCCTAGGGCTGTAAACATCACCAAATTAAGGCTATTTCAGGATGTGATACAAAAATGACGGAACTTGGGTTCGCAACTTTGCTATATGTAGTGTATTTATGTTCGTGGCAAAGTCGCTAGGTTGCAGCCTTTTTTTTGCGCCCGAGTTTGCTCGCCCGGAGTTCAAGTCCCTTCTCCAGCCGTTTAATTATGATTTTTTAGTCGTGAATTCTAACGAAATTACGAACGTTACAAAGTTACGGACAGAAAGATAGACAGACAAATAAACGGACAGACAACGAAATTATTATATTTAGATGACGTTAAGCGATGTTTCTAGAATCTAGTAGGTTATCCCAGACCTTTGTAGTAATTTCTTATTCACTGTAAAAGCTGGAAAATCATAGATTACGTGCATTTTTTTTTACTTTTACCATCTCATGATAATCGGCCGTATTCTGAAAATATCAATTGACGTGACTAAAATTGACGTGAATAAAAAAATAAATAAATGATACGTCTGTTTTTGTTTCATTCAGTTTCTACTTGAGAGAGACACAGACAGTGCGAAATGAGACTTGACGGTTATCCGTCAAACGTCAAAATATATATACGAGTCCAACGTGACAATGACAATTTTGTCATAATTTTACATCGGGAAGCTGTGGGAGAGTAAATTAATAAGTGCATATGAAATAATCTTTTTCCTTTAAATACAGTATTCGCACTTATTTCTTGCAATTTTAGTAGAAATATGAGAATTGTCAGGTAACATTTGCGATAGGTACTTCGCTAATCCATTTAAAGCTCTGCCTGGATAAAAAAGCATCGGAGAAATCACTTTTACAAAGGCATTACAGACATCGGACACGGCAAGTAATGATATTTAATTTGAAAATGGTATGTGAAAATATACAAATCTCCTTATTTGAGTACGATGAACACCAACGTATATCCACACCTACATCTCGTTTATTTTTTATTTTTATTCTCGTCTATCAAGTGTTGCGATAACAATCTCAATGCTATTTTCGGCCTTATATGTTAAAAAAGTATAAATACAAACTAATATGATACACTGTTTTATGAGTCGTACTCCATATAATTTTAAAAAAATAATGCTTTCACTATCGCGCCACCCCACGTCCCTGACATTGAAGTTTCGAGTGTGGATGACATCTCCGTTTTGGGATTTGATTTAGCGCTCCCTTTTTATGAATAAGCTTCATCCCACTCGTGTGTTATTAAACCAAGAGCCCGATTTAAAATGAGTACAGGGTGGGGTCAGTGGCCCGCCGACTACTTGCTACCCTTCATTCCAGGGGTGGATTGGCATCACGTCATTCGGCGTGCCGTCTTGTTTCACTTTGAAACACCGAGTGTCTCTTACTTATTCACAGAAATGTTTACTGACCCAACTTGGATAGCTATATTTACAATATGGTGCGCTCTGAACAACAAGGTACAGGTCCATTTTTTTCTCATAGCATTGATCTGTAATACACTGACGAAGCTATTTGTATTAAATTATAATAATATAATAGTACATAGAATAGATAATTTTAATTTTGCTTTTATTTTGGAAAGGGAATCAACTAATATTAATCACATCTTAATTGTAATTATGAATCTAAACATACTCTTAATCAGCTGAAAGTATGCAATTGGTGTAGAAAATAAATTTTGATTATAAGCGATCAGTACATTTTATTATATTAATATAATAGAAAATCGCCAAAAAATTAACAACGATTGAAAAATTATTGTTATCAATTTATTTTAAATTATAATAAATACTCTGGGCGCGGTGTACATAACCGATGCATTGCGTCACTGACGTCAAGTGTGTTGCATTAATGTCTGGCGTGAATCGACCCATATAACTCTTTCTCGAATAAATATTACTAACGCACATCCACGTGTATATCGATATACAACACATTTTTGGTGTGCCGTGACCAAAAAATGACCCGTGTATATGATCATTGATCACTATAATATGATTTAAAATAATCTTATTGATTAATCTCAATAATTATTCTTTTGACTGTATTATGTTTCAGAGGAAGAGAATTACAAATTATAAATTTTATCGTAAGTATAATATTTTTCGTTCAGAATTTCAGCAATTCCTCGACGACTAAATTAGTACTAAGCTTCTCTTGTGATATAAAAATCAAGAGCCCTTGTAGGTAATAAAGATAAAATTCTTGTGAAAAAGCCACAATATTAACAAAAGTGGGGGAAAAAATATTCATGGCTTTTGTCCTGGGACGTGGCTTTAGGAGGCAAATGAAAACACTGAAAATTTATTTAGTTAAATTGAAGTAACGTTCGTAATTTTATAGTCGTTAAATGTTTCCCGAATATTGCACACATAAATTACTGAACTGTTTCCTAATTCGCACTAATTAACGCTGTTTATATCGCTTTGATCACTTCAATATTCGCTCGTAGAAATAAATCGCCCCAGTATCCATTTATTCACTTTCGCTGGTATCACTGTTGGTCGCACTGGGCTCGCTCTGTTAGTAGTATCACGTGTTGTAACTATTACGAATCACTGATCACACTGTTTTTTTTTAGCTTGTATGTTGCATTGTTATCGTTACGAAATGGACTCCCTAATTCGCGTTGCGTGACGCCTTTTATAGATAAATTCCTTCGAAAGGTATATTTTTGAGACAATGAGAGGCCTGAAGAGTGCTGTAGATTTTCCAATGTATTATTTTAGAGCATCGTGGAGTATCATAAAAGCATCGCGTTGGTCAGTGTACAAGTATATAAGGCTGTATCAAGTATTTATTTTATTATCAACAACCATGTTGATTTCAGTGCAGTTTTACTAAACTTGAAAATGCATTGCAAACCGTGCATTGGATGCAGAAGATCCATATTATGTAAATCTGAATTACATTTTACTCAGCCAGGATATTAATGCGACCTATGAACTCCGACGTAAAATAACAATACCATCATTCAGAAGTCAAAATCTATTGCTACATAACATTGGAAACTAATCACGAATCAGGATGTATTTTGATTCCATGATTATATATTTTGTTGTATGTTTATTTTCCCTTTTCTATGTTTGCAATACACCCTTATCATTATTAATTATGTTTAATATTCATGGGAAGTTGGAGTAAGTTATTACCAATAACCCGGCAACAGCGAGTAGGTATGTGTTTGTAAAAATTGAACCCATGCATTTCTCATCTCCCCGTTGTCTTCCAAAGTACACGACATCTTACACCCATAGTAAACGGTTAGTTTTTCCTTATGAGCATCAAAATAAATATTTAAAATATTTATAGAACATAGTCCATTCTGTATCAATAAAAAACAAGTATTATGATTTTTTGATCTTACAAAGTAAGGATGATATTTAGAAAAACTGAAAACTATGTCTGAAAAGATGGAAGACCAGAATAAAAAGGGCAATAGTCATCTAAATCAGAGCAAACGCACTACTAGCAATGCTGTAACATTCCTTATTTTAATATTTTTCTGTAGGATGACTTACTCACTAGGCATTTTTTTATCACCAGACCAACACTAGACTCGTAACCTAGTGGGCACGACACTGGTTTCTCACATCGAGGGTTCCAGGTTCAATTCCGGATAAATGTATGTGATTAACCAAACCTGGGTGTTTTTATGATGTGGTTCGCTAAAGTAATTGGGCCTCATGGCCTATTGAATCATTAAAAAAGACGTTTTATAAACATCGTGATATTTTGATAATTAAATAATTGAAATATATAATCTTTTGTGTATGAATGTCCGTCATTAACGCTACCAAATGGCGCAAGTAATGATGAGGTACAAGTAATGTGTAGTAAAAAGCAAAAACTATTACATATTATCTTCTATGTAACAATATACGCCATAAAGCCTACCAGATGGCGCAAAAACGAGGTATAAAAAGCTAATATTGAAGTATGTACCAAAGATAGATTCGGATATTTTGTGAATTTATTTTTGTTTAATTTCTTAATGTAGAAATGTCTGTTAAATAAAATACTGTGATTTCGCATTAAACTTTGATTAGCATTTTGTGAAATTAAGAAAGTTAAAAAAATATAATAATAAAATATGAAATATAGAAAAATTTTAATATACCTATTATTTGTATACCATTAGGACAAAAAATAATAAATTCCAATAATAATAATTTCCTTGTCCGTCTGTCTATCTGTTCGTCCGGACTTTTTTAACGTCCGTAACTTTTTTCATTTTTTTTAATGTCTTCTTTTTTTAAATAAAAAATTAATTATTCTTAAGGAACCGAGACGTAAAAGTACCGTCATTTTTGAAGGGTTACAGCTGGTTAATGTTTAGTTGAAATTCAAGCACAAAAAAACCGACAGTTTTATATAAACCGTTACAAATGGTCCGCATTTCGAATGTTGTGTTAAGTAACGATGTGACTGGAATGTATTTTATTTTACGTTAAATGTACCTAATTACTAGCAAAACAAGCTATTTGAAACCATTAATCTTTCATTTGTTTCAAACCGATGTCTGTAAATAGGGTGACCAGAAGATTTGTGTGAATAATATGGAATGCCGGAACTAAGTAGTGTGCTAGAAATATTGAATTTCAAACGCACGCGAGTACATCGCGTACGATTTCTACTTAATATGCAAATTTTTCATTAAGCGTGTCGGATGGGCGCCGCACCGCTGTAACGAAAGTCGAATTTATATTTTAATATGAAGTTTTAGATAATCTGATGATTTATGAAGGTATCGACAGGGATAGTGAACGTATGGTGCTCTGCAAAATGGTACGCAGGAACGGGGAAAAATGGAAGCACATTTAACTGTAAAGTTCTATGATTTTTAAAATAAATAAGATGAATCGGGAAGAAAGGTACAAGGTATAATTATTTTTCTCCCGAATGCAAACGAGGAACTGCAATATTAATTTCAAACGCGTATATTAATAAAATAAAAACCTTGGGAAACTTTTTTGTTATTTTCTACTCTTTGGTCTTCATTGTAATAAAAATGTAGCGTCCGCCGTGGGTATGACACCGGTTTTCCAGACCGAGGGTTCTGTGTTCGATTCCCGGTGAGATCACAATTTTAATCTATGTGATTTACTCAAGTCTGGGTGTTTCGTGATGTATTTCGCTACTGTAATTGGACCTCCTGGCTGTTGAAGCGTAAATAAAAATAACCTCAAAATTCAAACGTCATTTTTTAAAAAGTACCTACAAACCAGCACAGGACACAGTAATGTCCGATAAAATAACGTGTCGCCATTTAAATTATTTTTATAAATTAATTAATGATTTTTATACCGTAATAGGGAATACTTCTTCCTGACAAATTTCAGAGCGATTTGTGATGAGCAAGTGGTTGAAATATGAATTATAATGTTTGTTACAGACAAGTGAAGCGAAGTAAACTTATTAAATATTAAATAATATGTAAAGCGTATTGGTGAAGCGGTTATGGTATGGTTGAAACTGGCGCACTTTGAGTGTCCAACTATACGGAACTTCCAAGGGGCGAGCGAGCTGTCCAGTACGAAGCGAAAGGCCCGTCACAGAGAAACATGCAAAACACTTACCTCCTGGTTATCTTCCGATTTATTGGAACTGCGACGTGAAGAACTGCGGTTGAAAGTGGACTGTAGAGGCGGGTGGCCGTCTTCACCAAGATTATAACAAATCCACTGCGAGAACGGATTTTAAAGGCGGTGTTAAGATCGAACGACAAATTGAGGGTAATGCGAAGTGCGTAAATGTCACACGGCGGTGATGGCGGTCGAAAATACACTCGATGGAAGAACGTTCCAAGCGAGGCGGCGGTTGAGTATGTACTCACGAAGCGGCGATCCAGTATGTACTGACGCCGGTCCTGGTGGGTCCCGCGTCATAGGCAAAGACAGGTAAAGCAGATTGCCTAATTTCTCAATGAAGGGCGTTCGCTATATATTCCAAATATAGATATGGCCCGACCACGTATATATTATTTAATATTTATTATTTGTTTTTATTTATTATAAAAAGTGTATTACATATTGTGTAAAAATTTATTTATTATTTTTTCATAATACATTACTTATTATCAATTTATCGTATTCTTTAATTACCTATGTCATATTGAAAATGTTAACAAGATGTTCTTACTTTGTCCTCTAATGTCATTTTGGGACCATCTATTGGGGTCATTAATGACCTGTTGACGGTCTGTTTGTTAAAAAATAAATAAAAATAAAACTTAAATAAAAAATAAAGAGGATTTGATCTATGAATATTAATTTTTTCAATATTTTATATAAAAGTATGTTTTAAGAACACGGTTACTGAATTTCGTTCCCTGAGGGATGATTAATAAATTAAGATAAATTATACAAGTCTCACAGAGATGAAGCTATTTAGGTATACATGAGAAACGTGTATGGAAGTCTTTTATACGATGGCCCAGGGATTACAACCTGTATGAGCTGGCTTAAGAGATCTCTACACAATCTAACGTTCATCAATTCCATCATAAGAACATCAACATCTCTATGAGACTTCTATAATTTATCTAAATTAATTACATATTTCATTTCCGTACGTACAGAAACATAAGAATATATTATATAATCATAGATAAAATTATAAAATAAAAATTTAAATACAAATCGACGATCCCTACTGTCAAATCAAACAAAAAGAAAAAAAAAGATTTTCATTTTACTATCTTAAACTATCTAATTTATATATTATTTATTATATATATAAATTATATTTTAAATATAATTATATATTAATATATAAATAAATAATAATATATAAATAAAATATATAAATTATATAAAATTATATATATCATATATATATATAAAAAAAATAAATCTTTAAATATCTTCGGATAATGTTAAAAGCAAATAAAATTTTCCTTTATATTTGTTTTTCTTGACATGTAAATTCAATTTTTTTAAATATTGCCCGGAAATATTGGATATTTTAAGATGGTAAAAATAAAATCTACATTTCTCAGATTCAACAGTGCACACAGAGACCGTAAATATTTATGCATATTTTTATTTGCCTTTCTAACTGTGTGAATTTCTAGAATATTTTCAGTGAGAATTCAATTATCATTAACGTACAGTGCGCAGTTAAAATATAATTGTGATTTAAGCATAATTCATAAACTAAACTGTAATGAAACCGCAATACCTGTGCTGATGACGTCACCACAACTATGGCTGTATTGTGGAGCTTTGCGGTGTTATCAATACTAGGAAAATATTTCAAATTTCCAGTTCAAAAATTTTCCATTTGGGGTTTGAATCCAACCACCCACAATAATTGTCTCTATTAAATAAATTGTGGATGGGAGTTGGAGATGAGAGTAAAGATTAAATTAAATTACATTGGAAATTGCTACAAAAGTCCGAGATAATCTACTAGATTCTGGAAACACCGCGAAACTACATTCACTATAAAATAGAGCGACAGGTCTGCTGCGAAACAGTTACTTTATAGTGATGGTTCGCGATTGTTATAGAAGCTAGCGAATTGTGAACCCACGCGATTGACCATAAACTAGCGAATTAAAAAAGTAAACCTCTTCCCATTTAAAAAAGACAATCGAATTAGTATATGTAAGCTGTGCGTACGAGGCACATTGTTTTGTTGTGTTGGTGTTTATGCTCGTAAATGCTAACATACTGAACAATGTGCGTCGTACGCACGGCTTGCTAATTCATACTAATTCAATTGTTCTTAAATGCTTGCTCAAACTTCTTAAATGGAAAGAGGTCAACCTACCTACGTATTTATGAAATACTCAGGAGTGACAATGAACGTGAATTACGAAATTGAAAATAAGGATATGTCCATCAAAGCATGCATTCGACCAATATTGACATACGGCGTTGAAGCAAGAGCAAACACAATCAGGACTAAACAAATATTGAGAACTTCCGCGATTGAGACACCGAGGATGATTGCGGGTAAGACGCTGAGGGATCGCTTGAGGAACACAAGAATAAGAGAGATATGCGAGGCTAAGGACATAGTACGATGGAGTAGGCAGCAAAGGAGGGAATGGTACGACCATGTCCAGAGAATGGACATAATCATATGAATAAAAGCAAAAAAAGAACAAAAAAGTAAGTAGGCACGCAAAGAAGAAGCAAGAAAGAGCGTAATTTGGTAAAAAGATAAATAAAAAATTACAAAAAGTAAATCAGGAAAATTGTAACAGGATAGTAACAATAGTAAGTGCTATAGTTTTTTTTATCAAACTTAATAATTTCGTTGTTTGTCCGTCCGTTTGTCCGTTCGTCAGTCCCCGTAACTTCGCGTTACGTCTGTAATTTTGTTCGAATTCACTAAAAAACGAAATTAAGCGGCCAAAGATGGGGTTTAAACCCCGGGCCACCAAAGTGGAGCGCCAAAAAGATGCTATATATATAGATATATATATATAATATATATATATATATATATATATATAATATATACTATAACTACCTTATGAAATAAATACTACTGACGAACTCGAAAAATATTATAATTGTGTTCTATAACGCCACTCTGGGACAGGCGTAGCCTAGAAGAGTGGCATAATCCACAAATTAAACAAAACAAAAAAAATGCGTAATTTATCTTATGTTTTATTGTTAAATTAGTAATAAGTATCTTTATTTTTAAACAAGGATTTTTTAAATAAATAAATAAATGTAACGTAGTTTAAAATATGTAATAAATAAACAAACAATATATATATATATATATATATATATATATATACTAGGGCGTAGCAAAGACGAGAACTAATGTATCGTCACTTTTGACGGGTTTCTAGTATTTGAACGTTTTCTAACTCACCTCACGGCTATCACCGTAAATTAACTCTTAAATTAAAAAAAGTAATTTGACTGTTTTCCGCGATTTCAAATTTATAAATTCTTGGAAAAAAATATAGGTTAAAAACATACATATGGTATGAACGCATTATGCAACTTTTTGTTCGTTTCTAAAAGGTAATCATTTTGTAGAAAACATCAAAGGGGTTGAACATTTTTACGCTTCAGATAATGCTGTTTACTTCATGGTTTATCAAATTCACAGAACAAAGAACCCACAGAGAAAAAAATAAGTACTGTTTTTCGTACATTTAGACATTTTGTAGAAAGAATCCAACTTGTTTCATATCTTGGTACATAAAAGATTTTTTTTTTATAATAATACAAAAAACATCTGTACAATGAGCTCCATGCAATAATGAATAAAATATCGCCGTACTAGATTTTTGTAGGTTCACATTTTTAGATGCAATTTTTTAATTTCCATGTTTTTTGGGTTGGATGCAGAACTGCGTCCAACTTTACACAACAATTATATATCAGGGTCATTAACAGTCTCAATAATTAAGTATTCTCATTACTAAGAATCAAGACCTCCAGTTTGTGATCTGATGATTCCACTGTCAATTTTCCTTCACCTTCCTCTGCAGCCCACAATTTGAATAGCCATTACAACAGGATAGCCAGTAGCGATTTTGGAGTTGGGTATCGTCTTCTTCTCCTGTCATCTTCCATCTTTTCAGTCATTCCCGCCTTCTCCAGGACTGCATCAAATCTGTGTCCAAAAATAGGAGAATATACCCTTCAAATCCACAGTTGTATCAAAATTAAGGCATACGTGCGCAGGGTACTTACGCATCACAGGTTTTTGATTAATCAATTCAAAATTCCGTTTTCTAATTACCGGTAAATGTAATTTATCGTATCGGTAATTTCTATAAATTATTTGTCATTTTTTAATGCATTATATATTAATATTTTTTAAGTACGATATTGATCATTTTGTTGTTTGGTTCGTTTATCCGAAATTTCGTGTTTTTTTTTCTGGCATCGATACTCCGGGGTCCGAGACTCACCGTCGCAAAAATTACTAGCTAAGAAATAGCACAGTATACTAAGAACAGTAATACGTCTTCATGCAAACTGGCCACTACCCTTTAGAATGTGTGCGTGCGTGCTCGGCGCCGTGTACGCACGCACTGTGACGCACACATTGACATAGAATATGGGGGCATAAGGCGGTGGCAGTAAGGGCCGTGCCTTCGGTGCCATTCGCGCTCGCAGTCGCCGCTTTAGAAAAAAAATGCGCTTCCTGAAAAAAATGCATATTTTATGTTTGTGGTGCTTCACTAAAAAGGTGTGTTGATTATCACAAAGACTGTGAGTTTTTAAAAATCTACGTTGATGTTAATCAGCGTTCTTGCAATTTAAGTGCAGAAACTAGGTACACTAATTACAGAAATTTTCGGGTTTCGTGTCGAAATCTCAGACGCTACGAGTTAAAAGAAACGGAGTAAAAATAAAGTGACAACCCTAGCGTCAATGCAAGAGTAGGCTAATAACTCGAAAACAGGCCGGAGATAACCTACTGTTCTGGGTATACTGTGGCAATAGTTACTTTATTGATTATTATTCATCCCTTGGTTACTATTCTGTTTTCAAATACTTTTAAGTGTCCTCTGAAGTTTCGAAATTTCATAAATTGTTTAAATAGTCAAATCAAAATCTGACTAAAGTAAGAATGTTTAAATAATCTCTATATTTTATTTTATAAGTGTATTATATTACAGTAAATTCTTATATCATATATTCTTTATATCATAAACACTCGTTTGCCTTGGTCCAAAATAGTGGACTTCCGAGGAAATCTCTTAAATCAGTTATGTCCAAAAATGTATTTAGACATTTATTTATTACGCGCGGTCGTCAGTTTTCTCCAGAGCAATCCTATGTTTATCAAAATGCGGGGCAATCAAGTGGATAATCGGCCGAATTCTGAAATTAGTAACATTGCTATATTACTATAATAACTATCAAGATAACGAAATAGCAATATTGCTTATTTCAGAATACGGCCGATTATAATGCCATTTTTTGACATCTTCATAATTATAGGTAGGCATGTATTTAATTGAAAACTTTACAGATTTATAGGTAAAATAGTTATCCTGTAAATTAGTATGCCTTAGTGCTTCAGATAATTTCCAGGTTCCATTTAGTCATTTATCAGTCAGGAAAAAGATTTTTTAAGTTAATTGTATGTCGTTAGACAGCAAGGGTAATATATTTTTTAAAGATAGCACACTGTTTGACCGCAAATACAGTATAATTTTTTGATTTAGTATTTTGTTATTTAAGCTGTCATCTCGGTGGCTATGTGTCCAAATAATTTTATAATGCATCTCCGATAAGACTTATTATGGACAATCAAATTTGAGGCGTTAGTGCACCATTCGTTAGTGCATGTTAAAAATCTGTGTGGTTAAAAATTAAACATATAATATTTCAGATAGTCACATAAATAAAAAACAGATTAAATTTTAATAAATTTATTGGTTCAATTTCAACATAAAAAATGTTTTATAAAAGAACAAAGCGAATCCCTTTTAGTTTAGCACCCTATTCTTCGTCGAATGTAAAAAGAAAGCGAAAAAAAAACATTATTAATAATGGCCTGTGACGCAGATGCGCCAGAAAGTAAACACTATTTTATTTAACAGTTTCGTGTTTTATAGTATTTCTAAATTGTATCGCTAAATATATAAACAATGAAATATTAAACCCTTTGATATTCGCCAATTAAAAATAACTGTACACTTGTTTCTACATTTCTTTGAGTTATTTTAATATTCCTCAATACTTTGCCTTAATTATTTAACAAATGTTTAAGTACCTAGTGATTATTGCGCAACGAATTCACTTCTCAAATGCTTCAATTTTTTCAATTAAAATATCAACATATTAAAATATTCTCGATAAAAATTCTACACATTACTTGATTATTTTATATAGTCAAGGGAAAAATTTTCAGGTAGGATCGCCAAATATCTAAAATATTCCTCAGTTTTAAACCTCTTACTCTGATAGTTGAAACACCACGTAATAATAATTAACTATTTATTTTGTTTGATGCGAAAATAATATTCACTGATATATTTTTTCATTTTATTAAAATGTGTAGGTAAAATACATAATAAACAATCATTTACATGTAGAGAACAAAAAAAATCACTATCCAATAATGAAGCGGGTAAAATATATGTTAATTTATTACAACCGAGTGTTTTTATATTAAAATCTAATTTATATTTTAAATAAGTAGATCACAATTTCAGTATTTTACGTTTATTTAAATAGTATCGATAGGAAACGACATTTTCAAAAATAAGGGGAAAATAATATAAATGAATAGGCAACACTTTAAAAATGTAACTATAAGTATTCTCAGGGATAAATGTAAACATCGCTCGCGCGCGTTTGTGTATGCGGTTTACTGGAAATAAAGAAAGGATCAAAATTTTATTATAAAATATAAACATTTTAAAATTTCATTTGTTAAAAAAATGTGTATAGTGTAGATTATATAAGTAGGTACAAGGTATGATTATTTTTTTGGTAGGTATTATGTAGGTACTGAATAAAATACGTAGTCACCATGGTAAAGTTGAACTTCAAATATTTTTTCGAAATTACTCGAGCGCGCGAGCTAGTATATTTACATATAAAAATGATTTTATTTGCAACATTTTCTATTTTATTTAAAGGTCGAGTAAATCAGTAGTGTTATCGAGTATTGTTATGTTATTAATTAATTTACTGAATTAATTACATTTAATGAGTGAAAATAAATTTATTCAGGTTGATCGAAGGGTTTTATGGAATTTTTGTTTACTAAAGTAATGATTCCAAATAACAGCCAATAGAACAGTGACCGAGTATTTAGAATTCCAAGATAAATACATATTTGTTTATTAATTAAAAATTTATTAACATTACATTAAAATGACGCGAGATTCGCTTTTGATGCTACATGTGAGAAGCCTTGCTTTACATATGGATGCAAAAGTATATAATATAATATATATGTATATAATATACTTAGTAATCGATGAATAATAATCTTCATTATGTGATAGTGCATGCATGTGTTGAAAAACAAATGCTTGCAATTGCACATATCGAAATATATTCTAAATGATTTATCGACAATGATTGTTAAATGCAAAAATTTCTTCATTATCAATGGATTATAAACCGACTAAGCGACTTAATGAATGACTTTTTACATATTTTTTTCCTAAATGTGACGTAATTAAAAATATACTACCTTATAAATATAATTTTTATTTCTAATTTATACATGGCATTGGTGCAAAACAATTAGTAAAATTGTTATGTGAAAGTTTATAACAGTCTTATAAGAAACTTAAATAAACAAAAATGTAAAAAATTTCGAGAAAAAACCATCAACAAATTAAAATTGATTGGAAACTAAAATAATTAAAGTGGAGCATTTAATAGTGGATTTCATATATATATACTGAAAATTGTTTAATGAAGTCGAAAAGGATATTAAAAATTATCAAAGTATTTCACTTTATCAAGAAAAATATAGTAATTATGTGAAGAACACAATTATTGTTTTAATACGAAATATGGATATGTTCTCACCTCGATGAAAATCGAATTTAAAAACTAAATACATTATTACAGAAGTCTTGTTGGACCATTAAAATGATACAAGTTTCTCAATTGTTCAAAATATAACACCAAACTTCAAACGTCAAATTTAGACTCACTGTTATTTTTTTTCTTCAAGAGCATTTCTTCGCTGTTTATTTTTGAAAACTTTTATTTAATATAAAATATCCAAAGTGCACATACTTCGTTACCTATCTCTTGAAACATTTTTAAATTCACTTCGCACTACATTACGTTTTCGTGGCACAAAAGTAATTTTTCCTGGCACAAAATTAGCTTTCGTGATACAAAATTATTTTTTCGTGGCACAAAAGTTTTTTTTTATTCAAATAAGTACGCTAGAGTCTATACAAATGTTGCATACAGGTTGGGATTAGACACAATTTGTTTTGTATGCCTTCTTCGGTGCTTGCTCGCGACGCGGTCGAAGTGTTGTCAAATGTCTTATTGTTCACTGATAACTTCGACGGTCCACAGCACGTAGGGGATTGGGATGCAGCTAACGGGAATCACGGAGATGAAGAGGAGATAGAAGAATTGGAGCAGCTATCACACTATTTCATTGGGATGTGTATTTTGATTCGAATCATTTTGCCTTGCACATTGCTGAAATGAGAAAAAAGATATTTTTAAAAATATAAATAATGTCATACGACAAAAAAAAGATATTTTAAAAAATATAAATAATGTCATACGACAAAAAAAAGATGCAAAAAATATTATTTCTTATATTTTATAACGTTTGGTTTGTAGTTTATCCTAGAGATAGAACGGTGGTTTCGAAATCAGTTGTTGTTACCAAAAATATAATGGTTTAAACGAATTAATTTTTAATTTATAATTTGAGAAGAATAAATGTTTAAATACTTGTACCTATATTTAAAATTTGAAATACACCGTCTTTGTTAAAACGGTAAGCCAAAATTAAATTTTAATTATAGTTATTTTGACTTTTTTAATTAAATTAAATCCTTTTCATATTTTGAAAACCAATAATCATTTTCATTTATTTAATTTTCTGTTGTCATGTTCATTTTTTTGTGCATTTGTGGGATGAAATGTCTTAGAATAGCATTGAATCAATATTTAAATTTAAAAATTTTCATAAGTGCAAAAAAACTCGTTCAAATATTTTAAATTAAATAAATCGACCACAATTAAACCTTGACCTACAGCAGAAAGAGCGAATCCCGCGGACTATTTCTGAGAATTTTGTTTGCAATATATATTTATGTTAATGCCTATGGCCTTCAATAAAAATACAGGTTAAAAAGGTAAATGAAGCAAGTAATAAATGTGGCCTAAAGATGAAAATTCGCAAAACCAAAATAATTGTACCAAAAAGATCACTGCCGATGCCAAATATAACCATAAACAACAAACCCATTAGAAAGAGTCGGGCAATACAAGTAATTAGGTATCTATTCTCTTTTGTTTTATTTTAAATTTTATTTATATGACTATTTAAAGGTTTTCTAACTATGTATATTTTTTATATAAAAGTTTAAATAGTAAATTTATCTGATCATTCTTGGGATGATGTTGTAAATATTTATTTTATCATACATACATCTTGTTTCCTCTCCCAACTTTTCATTGCAGATTTGTACTTCTCAAATTCGTGACACCAATTTGAATATATCTTTTGGTATTCGTTGCTCTTTTCGGGGGGCGAACATCTGCAAAAAAGTTATGTGTTAAGGAAAATAAATCGAACATAATTTACGAAGAACAAACGAAGAAAACATAATTTTAAATTTAATTCATTAATCATAATAATCATGAAATTATATATTTTACCTATGAGAATCAACTGTGATATTGTAGGAACAGAGGAGAGAACCTCCCAACCAACAATCGTATCGTCCAGCATCGGCTTCAGAAGCTGCGATGATGAGGAGACCATGCTCAGATGTCTCAATGTACTTGTCGGGCCTGATGGAAATATAATAAAAGGTATATTAAATCACACATATCCCCAGTGGTTACCATCAGGGAGTAAATCAAATTGAATGAAAATGCAAAAAATTATAGTCCATACTGTTTCCCAACGCCGGCTTTGGCAACACCAAATGGCTATCAACGGCGATATCGACTTCTGCATTCCATTCTCCGCAAATAATAGACAATTAACACTTCGCTCAGCATCAACATCTAATACAAATAGATTAGCTGAAGTAAATCGCGTCCACAAAACTAATTTCGGTGATCGTGCTTTCGCGGTGGCTGGACCAAAGTTATGGAACAAACTACCTAACAAACTGAGACAAACTGACAGCTTACCACTGTTCAAAAAACAACTTAAGACGCATTTATTTAGACAATCCTATAAAAACCTATAAAATCTAACCACAACAATGCTAGCTAATGTTTTCCACTCATATTGTGCACTCCGCGAAAACACATAATTCTTTCAGGGACTCACAAACTATTATAGTACTCAATTTTAATTCCACTTCTTGTATGCCACCTAGTGAATAAGTAATAGTAAATAAGTTTTTTCTTTTCTAGCAGTAAGTTGTCTTGTAAGATAATAATTTATCTGTGTAAAGCGCCCTTGAGGTGAGTATTTCGCGAAAACGGCGCTATACAAATTATCCAATTATTATTATTATTATTATTATCTATGAAGACCACGGAGAGAATAGACATGCACACTACGGCTATTCTTTTTTAATTTTTCAATAAAATTATAGTGTAATATTACTAAATGAAATTTAACCCAATTATTACATAAATTTAAGGCTCCCAGGGTAGTTTAACCCTTAAATGTGATCATTAGTTTTCATGGGGATATTTTTTTATTTAATAACGCTCTAAAGGGCTTTTACAAAAAATAGCGCAAAGTAATATATCAATGTATTCAACTCAAAGTTATAAATTTTATCTTGTTAAAATGATGTTCTGTCAAACGAAAATGAAATTAAGGTACAGCCATTTTTATTTAGAGCACAAAATAAAGTTTACCTGAAGACGATTTGATATCGTCCCTTCTCCTTGGAGTAATGATACCAGGTAACAGCCTGGGGCTGCAGGACTTCCGGCATCTTCACAAAGCTGCCGAGGTGGAGGCTCTGCCCCCAAGTTACTGTAATGCTCTTCTTCACAATGGAGGAGTCACATATATCAGCTGTGTCATTTGCAACATCTTGGAGCAGGCTGGAAAGGAAAAGTCAATATTAGGAACTGTATAGACGTGGATGGAAATACTGGACACAAAAGTGGAATTTTTTGACAGTGTTATTTTACACAAATATTTTAGATTTAAATCAATCGAAAAAATTATTTGTGACGTAGTAACACAGACAATTTGATGACTAACACAATCAAAACATATGTACAAAATCTACAAAAAAATAAGAAAGGAATGCAAGTTTTTTTAAAAGCTACACAAGAAGAAAACATGGAATAAGATTAGCTTGTAGAAATAAAACATGATCGCAAAATTCAGTCACGCACAGAGAAATGAAGATGTATAAGTAAACTACAAGGAGACTTTATACATCAAAAAAATATAACAACTTTTACGAAGAAGCATAAGAAATATGAGATATTTACATTTGAATGAAATTTATATTAATTATATGCAATTCTGCATATATTTGGAAATATAATTTTTTGTAATACCTACTTAAAGAATTAATAAAAAATAAACAATTAAAAAAAGTGGATTGATTTTTAGCTAAATAAAAGTTATAATTAAAAAAAATTTACGACAGATAAATGGCACGATTCTAAAGTTAAATAATGCATAATTTGCTGATTTTTTTAAACTTTGAACTTACAAGATGCATTTCAGATTATTTGACTTCCTATCGTTCTTGGGAATTTTTTTTGTGTTCCAGATGAAGGATTTATTCTGCATTTAAACTCAAAAACGTATTCGTTGTGCACAGTTTTTTTGTGTTATTAAGCGATATTACTACATATTTTGATGACCACTGCATGCCATTTAATGTTATGAACTTTAAAATGTGAACAATCTTAGTGAAAAAAATCTTTGAATTTACTGAGAGGAATTTTATATGATTTATTTTAGGTAATGGAGGACGTACCCAGGCTGATAGGATCGGCAAGTGTTGGTGTCCTTGTCCCACCCGCAGTAAGGGTCCCTGACGCATCTCAAGCAGCTGTCGTATCTGCGCGCGCACATGACCAGCTGCAGTTGCCTCACACGCAGATCGGACCCGACGTACAGCGAACCATGGACTCGGGAAATCTCCATAGCCTGATGATGAAAATGTGTAAGATGTTAACACGAGAGCGTCCGTTTATTTTTTAATTTAAAAAAAAAAATTGTTAACGGTTAAACTTCATTGTAAAGAAAATTTTCAGCTCTCTAAGGCATTGTGTTGGCTTTTACGTTACATTTACTATTTTTTTTTATTACAGACCTTGAAATGGAATGTCAAGTAGACAAAAGTGAGCACTTTTGGCAGGAGCATGGAGTGGGAACATTGCAGCATGACTTTTACGTAACCATATATTTTGAAATAGAAAATCGTTTTAATCATCTTGTTATATTTTTATCACAAACATTAGCATAATATTTATATTTTAATAAACCATAATATTCTGTAAGATAAATACTTTTTTTTCCAAAATATATTTTTATGAAAAAATCGTGCTTCAATGTTCACAGCACACGCGCCTAACTTGACACTTTTGTTCTAACGTTGAATTCTTCGAGTCGAAAAAAGGTGGTTGTTATCTCAGAGGCATTGAAAAACTTGTAAACTATTGGTAAAAGTTAATTGAATTAAAATACAAATTTTTTGTACTTTTTTGTTATGTTCCCTTTTCCTCTTTATTAAAAAAATGGAAAAAACTTATGTTCACAATCAATACATAAACATCAATATGTTAGTTCAATTTATAAAAATTATAATAAAGGTAGATTCAGTTTTTTTAACAATGATGAAAAAATAAAGAAAACTCCACGATCGAATCTCATATATGTAGGTAGAATAAACGTTTTTTTTTAAATGACGAATTGAAAACATACAGTACATAATAATTTTGAATGCGTATGTACAGTTGGTTCCATAGGAACTGATGAAAGTGAAAGTAAAATATTACAATACCTGAATGGGTTCACCAGGGGTGACGTCAAATATATCCAGCAAAGTTGAGCGGCTTTCTCCATTCTTCATCCATTGGACAATTTTGTGCACCTTTCCGTCATCTGTGGATTAAATGGAAAAACACAGAAATTAGAAAATTAAATTATAAACTGTTAAGCTGAGAATGCATTTGTGCGAAGCAGCAAACACTTTAGATTATAATTATTAATAAGTATTGTTTGCGCGGTTTGTGTGTGAAATTATTAAAAAAATAAAACAACTTTCTATCACGAGGTTTGAAGCCTTAAAATATCTAATTTATAGTCAAATTTGAAATTATACACCACTTTGTTTGTTATATATTTTTTAAATTTTTCAATGAGAAAGTGCTTTTTTAAAATGACCGCATTTAGATATTTTTTATAAATGCATTTTAAAGTTCCTATGAATAAATGGTTTGTGATGAAATGATTTTTTTGGTCTCTTCTTTTTTGCAAGCATAATTTTTTTAGCATTTTAATTAATTCAGTTTAATAGATATTCTACAATAATTCAATTTCCGGGCGAAGACGTGTCATGAGGCTAGTAATTAAAAATGAAATGTTTATATAACGACATATTTGTATGAAATGGTATTGGCATTGAAATGAAATGGTTTCTTTATATTAACCGTAGAGATTCGATTCTAGACGTTTCCTTGGAGTCATATCACAGCGTCTTCGGGAGAGTGTCTTCTCACCGAGGGATTCAAGGAAGCACACTCCTGAAGACGCTGTGATATCAAATCTCTTAACATCCATACGGTTCGTATATAATATCTGTCTTTTTTCAATACATAAATAAAGCAAGTAAATATAAAATATAATCAAAATATTGTGTTGAGTTTTTTTTATTAACATATTAAACACATTCAAACACATATTTTTAAAATGATTTATGTTCGAAAAACTTTTATGATAATAAATCTACAAGTTTTATTGTAAATTTATTTTACTAGAGCGTGTAACTATCAGGAGAATATATAGAAACACATTAATTTAAAAAATGATTTATGTTTAAAAAAAACCTGACAATGATATTAAACACATTTCCAATAAGGAAATATGTAAACAAAACAAATAAGGCTAAACTAAATGAGTGATTTTCTTGTTAACTTGTGCACGAAACAAAAAAACCGTCCACACGTGACAACCGATTGCAATATAACACGCATCGTTACGCTTGAGAGACTTGCTCCTGAGGTATTATCCCCGCACGCAAACGGGAACGGCGGATTCGGCCGGGATCGTAAATCAAAAAAAAACTTCCGCCAGACATACTATTGCCCTAATAAAATATTAAAATGCGGAAAAATGGACCCATCCCTTGTAGCGTTCACGAAACAATACCGAAACTAATGGCCATTTTACCCCACTCTCCCCTGCGCGGCGCTCGCCCCGCGGGCCGTCTCCCCCCGACTTACTCGGCATCTACATATTTTATACATTTTGTTTGGGGTAGTTACTGACCCACCGTTCCCCCAAACGGATAAAAAAGACGGAAATTGTTGATATCCCTTAATTTATTTATATTTGGTCGGTCCTCCAAAGGTGAAATCTATTTATGTTTGTGAAGCATTAATACCGTGAACAATAGTGCTTCCAATTAATAACAAAGCAACAGGTATAGTCTCCGATAAAAGCTGGCACAAACATGTCCCTCATACATACGCATTACGTGTAAACAAGTTGATTAAATAGAGTTGAATAATTGAAAAAAAAAAATTAACAGTATTCTCATTGGGAGAAAACAGAGAGGAGAGCAAAGATGAGAGGTGAATTATTTTGAAGAGAAATAATATTAATTAAAAAATAATGAATAAATCATAATTTTTAATAAAAAATTTTAATAATTTTTTTTCCAATAATTGCGAGTAATCAAGAACTTCAGAAATAATATTCAAAAATAATTTTTCAACAAATTTAGAAAAACAAAAAACAAAAGACATTCATTTTGATTATTGACATATATATAATACACTGACGATGGATGTTTTGCCAAAACATATAGGTGTAATTAATTAAATAATATAAGTAGATACAAATAATACGATCAATATTTAAAAAAATATTAATCTACTATATTGCTGAATCAACTGAAAAAAAAAATTATACTGTTTTTTAGTTTTCATATGTAAACAACGGGCACTTGATGGCGTTCAGATTCTAACTATTAAATGTTTTAAACAATATTTTTATATGTATGTTCTAAGAACACAATTATTAGTTTTGTTCACAGAGGGTCCACACATAAGATAAATTATAGATGTATATTTTTTTATCTTCTTTAACAGATTGTTCCATTTACAATACAAGTTATGACAATACAATACAAGTGAAGTGAGTAGCTAGCTACCTGTATGGTGGCAATCTTCTGTTTGATACTATAAAGCTATTAAATACATCGACAGGATTGCTCAATTCATTTAAGAGTTGCGCACTACGCGTTATGGTGTGCTTTTTCATCACATCCGTTGTGAATTTTTGCGCGTGATCTCAATTTCATGTTTCTAAAAACTTTTCCATCATCATTTTTTAAATTATTATTGTTATTAGTAATCTAATAGCTTCTTGGTAAATGTTAAAAATCTTCTAATAATCCAGTAACTGATGGTTCAAGTCCCATTCCGAGAGAACAGCAAGTAAATCGTATTTTCACAGAACAAGTTGTTTTTTTATAGTTAGTTGAAAATAGTAAGAATCGCAAAATCACGTGTATTTCGTGTTCGCATCTCATTTTTAATTAAAAAAACCAATTATTATTAATTAGAGCTGAAACTAAACAAAGGTCATAATTTCACCTAAAATCATCTTAAATAAACTAAATGTAATTTCTCGAACAACGCCTGATGCGAACCGCCAGTACATTATATTTTTAAACAAAACAACTTTCGATATGACGCAATAAAGGCCGCTTAATCGCCCTAATAACTGCTAACCCCGAAACGACCGGCGCGTCTGAAGCACTAAAACATTTATCCTCCGGTCACCCCACAAAACTTTTAGTGGCAAGAATTTATCGACCGCGGAACCTGCCAGCTTTCCTATAAACGAAATACGACCAATTACAGTTGTTGTAGCTATTTCTTTCGTGTGTTTGTGATTGCGATTGCAATTTCTGAGGAGGGATATCTATAACGCGAACTAAATTGATTACAACATTAATTCCTCCGGCATTATTGCCGGCACATAAAGCCCCGTGGAGAAAAAATAACACTAAAAAGCGTAACGACCCCAGATAAGGGAAAATAAAACAGCTCGAAATTAAGTCATTTGGTGAAAACGTAAAAATACACCCAGTGAGCTTTTTTGGCAACAATTTATTTTTAGGTAATCGAGGGTTATATTTTAATAACAGTCCATTATTTTATTTTGCCATCGAAAGTTATGTTTTTCTGCAAAGTTAATTTACTGTTATGACGAAAGTTAGTTTAGTATAGCGTTATCTTAGAACTTTAGTGACTTAGATGAAATTAATAGTATTTTAATTTGGTGATGTCAGATATAACACAGTAGAACTGTGCAGTAAGAAATATAAACATTTTAAGCATATTTATGATTGATGAGACACATTAAACATAGTACACAAATCATTTAAAGAGGAAAATAAAATACTGATTAATTTTTTCCGACCAGTTTTGGCGTTATTTAAAAAAAAACAGTCCGAAATAAAGAAAAACATTATTTGAACAAAAGCACTACAGTTCACAATTTTGAGAAATCTATAGGTTCAGTAGCCGGCAAACATCTTGAAAATTTTTGGCGTAGTGGGGGGAAGTTTGCGCATGTACTGCCGTTCCACCAAAGAGACCCAAATTTTGTCTTCTGCGCAATCCCCCACTACGCCAAAATTTTTTAAAAAGTTTGCCAGCAATTGTAACACGTAGGATCATCTGACCTGTTGGTCAAAATTAGTTTGGTTGTACCAAGTCTCCTCAAAATGTTCTTTTTAAAACTGTGTTATAATTGAAGGCGTAAATGTATATATGAAAAAAAAAATTACAGGAGAGAGAAAAAACACATTGTTAAATAAATAACCAGATTTTATTTTTATTTTATAATATTGACTAGCCAATTTTCGATATTATTTTTTTACGTTTACTTACTAATAGATGAATATAGATAAACATAATCTCGTGATCCAAAGGTCGCGGGTTCGAATCTTAGCCCAGACTAGCAAGTTGGTCCTATTTTCATAGCACAGGCGTTTAGCTTAGTTTGAAAATAGTAAGAATATTGATGTGACACGTATTCCGTGTTCGCATCTCTATTTGTTTTTTAAAAAAATTAAAAAAAAAAAAAATAGACTAGTGATGGTATTTTAACCGGTGACACTTAAACCGTTTTTTTGATATTTGCATCTGATTACATCGATGATTGGCAATTAATTTTTCACGATTCTTGGCCAACCATCCCTACTAGATAACAGTTATATCTTAGTTACAATCATCGGTATAGTCAGATACAAATCCCAAATACCTATACCGAAAATAACCGGTTTAAATAACGGTTTGACCATCACTAATATAGACCCTTTATATACGTTAGTCAACATTTGAAGTCGAATTTCGGCATTATTTAGTTGAAATTATGAAAAATAAAATACCACACATGGTGCACACTGTTATATACTCGTAGACCATTATAAAATAATAAAATCACTTTGTGACCCGGTATATTATATAGTCCTTTTTTATAGGGATGCTTTCAATTATCTAAAAAATGTTAGTAGTTTAGGAGATTATATTATTTACATCCCATGCCCGAAATAAGAAATAGCTTTAATTCATTATTTTATATTGTATGGGGACATTTTTTCCATGATCGAAAAGAGTCAAAAATTAATATATACAATTTTGACACTCACTTTATTAATCTGATCTAAATTTTTCGTGTTACCTTGTTCTAAGGAAACGGTGTGTACATATACCATAACATATCAGAGAGTCATTTTAAAGTCTTGTAAAATAGTTGTGAAGCAATTTATTAAGTTTATTGCGAATAATGCTACTAAATCCACTATCCTAATTTCGAATGTCTGTTATCCGAAACTCACTGGAAACAAAAACACTGATGATGAATAGCGGCTAATGAGGTCCGGGCGCCCGAGTGTGACACGTCAATCAGCGCGCGGTTCATATTATACGCAAGGTGTTATTAATTAATTATTATTATATTCTGTGATTTTAACAAATTTGTATGTATTTTAACTAGTATGTAGTATGTACATATTTTCACCAGACTTTTTAATTTGTAAATACTTATATATTTTACCGTTCCTAAGACAGTTAATCTTTTTCTAGCCATGCAGCACCAAAGGTCTGATGAGTTAATTAAATCCGTAATATTTCCGTAAAAACGGTAAACATAAAATTTGTACTTTAACTAGTTAAATTATTAGTGGAAAGCAATTATGTTAACCAAATCCCTCTCATTTATTAATTCTATATAATGTAATAGTCATACATTGAATGTCAGCTGCGATAAAAAATGACATTTTAAGAAAGAGATGACATACTAATTTCACAGTAAAAAAATAACAAACATACGAATATAATTGTATCTCTCTTGCTAATTAAATGAAAAAAGATAGAAGGATGTCCCCTTTCATAGTATTTGGTGAATTTTATTATTAATGTTCAATATTTATAGTAATAAGTAAACGACATAAACCATTTAAGATCGTAAATTATTATTGAAATATAACTCAAATTTCTAACGGTATGGTGGAATGATACGAGTAAATTGCATGGCTATGTGGGATTATTTCATTTAAAATTAATTTAATAATATATAGGATTAATTTCTGTCTTGGTATGAAAAAGGTTAAAAAACCAAAATGACAAGTAACAAAACGTCTATTTTTAATTAAATCTGGGATAAATCGAAACATATTTTAAAGTTATATGATTATTTTAAAGATTGTATTAAATACGAAGAAAACTCGGTTAAAGCTGATAACTGACGAAGTCAGGTTAATTTTCTACAAATTCCACTTCGCCATATTTTCTTTGAAGCTGGGAAAAGAGAATATTAGAAAAGTTTGAAGGAAATAGTTTTTCGCGTGAACGAGCTAAGCGTTCGGAACGTTGTAAATATCGGAATTCTTATATACGAGAGTTACAAACCTCCTCTGAACTTTAGTGAAACTTCAAATATTTATATATTTACAGATCGAAATATTTTGAAAATGTATCGAAACTTTAAATAATTGAATTCAAGGCGTAAAATGAAAAATAATTATCGTTTCATTTACCAACCCAATTCAATCAAATTAAGAATTTATTAGTTTGGTATTCATTTATTCATTTGAATTGGATGTTGAGCAGATTTATTCCAACAATAATTTGGTGCTAAAACTATTCGAGTAATGATAATTTTATGAAATATTATCACACAATAAATAATTTTTATGATTCAAAAAAACATTCAAATAAATATCTTTTAAAATTTATAACGCGTCTAGGCCCAAATACTGTAGTGAAGCACGTCACTAAAACACTCAGACTTGAAAACATATGTAGATGTATACGATGTGGGAATCGAACCCGAACCCATTATATTATAATATAGTATTATAAGTAGCCAGCGTCATGCCTACTGGGTTTCGAAAACCGCAAATAATAATAATAATATATTTTGCTTTTCACGTTATGTAAGCTCAAGATTGCGTCGGCGCGCGTCGTGATTATACAGTATCCTACTTTTTAATCTTTTATAATAATTGTACTCCCTAAAGTTGCTGAGACTACTCTATATATCATCTATATAGGTAACTAACTATAATATTCACAAACATCATGCGAAATACTGTCAAATTTATTTGATAAATTTCCCAAAAAATTTAAAAATAATTTCAATAAAAAAAAAGTTTTTTTGTAAGGAATCTGTCTTGTGTACTGTCTTAAATACTTTACTGTCTTAAATATATCATTGACGGATTTTGAGTATAAATTGTGGATATTATTCGTGATACAAATTGAAGAGAAACAGCTTCGTTACCTTCTACATGAGTATAATAATATTTTTATAACTGTTCAAATTGTTTGTGGTAATTCATTAAATTTTTTAAAAAATATGAATTGAAAATCACTGTTTAATTCCACTGTGGAAGGGGTCAGTGTTTATTTACATTTATTGATATTTAAACAAATTTTTAACATTTTTTTATTTTTTTCTTCAAATTTTTTTAATTCATTTATGACACCATTTTATAAATAAAATAATTAAAACTTTGATTTTACCACGCATAAATTTTGTTTTATTTATTTAACTAATAATATAAAATAATTATATTATTATTAATTATAATTTTTATTTTTTATTTTAATACATTACTACTTAAATTTTGAGAGCAACAAAAACTCTCATCGGCAGATGAAGTATTGAGTTTAATTTATAGGTACTCTATTTTCTTAAAATATTTCGAATTTCATCTAGTCCTTGCACGCTTGGGTTAAACAGTTGTAATTAAACGCCCACTTTAAAAATATATTATTTGAATTTCTGAGATAACTACATTCATGAAAGAGTTTTTATATACATCAAAGATGGCAAGTAAAGTATGAAACAGGTAGTTATATAATTAATTAATAAATTAATAGACGTTATTTTTTCTTATTCCCAGTATATTTACGAATTAAATAAAAAATATACTTTAATTTCATATTTTGATCATTTATTTAAATTCTACTGTTACTCTATTTATCATTTAATACTGCGCATTTAAAAATTTTGAATAAAGCAGAATTAGTAATATCTCATACAATTAAAGGAATCCAGTGAGATGTTTAAAATTTTCTGCCATGTTCTGAATACGTATAAGCCACCCCTGTTCTGGATTATGTCGGATGAAATACTTGGGTACTCAACGTGATAGAGTTTTGTTAGGCTACCCGGGGTAACTTATATTATATATTATAGTAATAAAGATAAAAACAGTGAATGGTGGAAAATAACAGTTAAACTGTAGTATTTCTAAGCAACAATGATTACTGTCATAACACTTGAAGTTTGCGGTGTCCATAAACATAATCCGTAGAGAATTCTACATTTTAGTATCGGCTATGAAATGTTTTAATGAATTTAGCAATATCTTTTACAAGTATTTATACGAACTATTGCGTAAAATACAAGTTGTTAGAATGAAAGCTGACTTAATACAGTGTAAAGGCGATTGCTAGGAAGAATTAATGCGATGACAAGTTGATCGAGTAATAAATAAAGATATTTTTACAAGACAAAATATATTTAAAACAATATAGATTGAGTACTGCACGGTCAGAGATTTATTAAGGCACTGACAACTCGATTGATTTTTTAGGTCTTTGTAGGAATATAATATTCATTGTTTAAAGGACATGCATACTGATATATCAGAAGGTGTAAATGTGAAAGAGACCAGTTTCTAACATCGAGGCTCCTTTCGTTGTTCGATGCATATAAGTAGGATTGTCGCTGTGTAGGTATCATAGGGGTGATCTGTTAAACTACTGTCAGATTCATACTAGAAATGTTATTGTAAGGACATTCATTCCGCAGTGGGTCAACATGTCTTGTTGATGATAATGTTGAGTAATATACACATGAAATATAATTTATGTATATTTTGTATTTTGTTAATTTATTATTATTTACCTACATATTTGTATCCTAATTTACTAAAAATATCTATAGGTACCAGTAAATTGCATATTATAAAAATCAGTAATTTTGAGCAGAGAGATTGTAGATGAATGAATGGTAATTTTTAGTTATTATAAATTGTTCATAAATAAAATGAGATAAAAGTATTCATTAACACTAATTAGGTAAGTAGTTAATAAAAATGTAAGAAAGAAAATACACAAATTCAATTATATCAAACCACGTAGTTGAATAATTCATCTGACATCCGAAATAATGAAATAATATCAGACAAAGGCAACTTCGTTACGTCAGCTTCCCGCGTTGTGACAGCAATTCATTAACTAGATCGGCAATAAGATCCAGGTAAAGATGCCGCATATGCAACTTGCATATGTACTCCTGGTACTCTCTCCATATATGCCATTTAGGAATCAAGGCAGCACTCGCGGAAACCACCCTCAGCCCTCCACTCGCCTTCCCTCCCGGGGGGAAGGGGGGGATGAAGAAACAAGAGAATACAGAAGGAGGATCACGTCTCAACCAATCAAATTAGTGGCAATCAGACCTCGAAAACAAAACACGCACACGTATATTTGTATGACGCACAGAAATAAATCCTAATGACTAAGAAGTATATCAGCCAGATGGGGGTGTACTAAATATATTAAGCATTTGAATACAAAAATTAGCCAGTTACAACAAAAATGAAAATAGGTTTTTAAAATACATATTTTGGAATTTAGCAGGTAAGAAATATATGTTTTGTTTTTTTATTGAAATAGATATGCGTAAATGGAATACGAATCACATCAATATTATTACCATTTATAAGCTAAGATAAACACAAGGATAAACTCAAGGAATGAGGATCGAACTCATACCACTGGATCACAGGACGAGTGTATGAATCACTAGATTTAAAAGGATGTAAAAAATTTTAAGTGAATGATAATCGGTATTATTGAACTCTTATGTAGTGAATAAAATCTATGGCATATCATACATTTGATTTGCGATTTATTTAACCTTCGTCAAATATAGTAAAATATGGAAAAATGTAACAATTTATTTTACTTTTATTTTAATACAGGCTTACGGCATTTATTTTTAAATATTTTTAACAATGTTTTTCGAAAAAAAATCTACCTATATATCTAGACCTAGATTTATTTTAATAAATGTAATTGATATTAATTAAGGTTGCTTATATGTTTTTAATGCATTCTGTTGGTAATTCTTAGATTAATATCAATATTAGTAATAAAAAATATCGTAAAATGTGTTTCATTGCCCTGATTTTACTACGCTCATGTATTAGCTTCACCCATTTGTTTGGTTGAATCATGAAAGAATTGTCTAATTGCAAATCTACATTTTTGAACTGCTTAAGGAATCTTCGAAGTGAATGATGAAGTCAGTATTTTGAACCAGTGAAAGCATGTGCTTAAGAGTATATTTATTATCAAAATGTGATTTTTTTCCATTAGTAATGATAGACAATGGTAAGATATTTTAAACTATGATCAATTTAAGATGGGTACTACAGTGAAAAAAAGTAATATTGAAATAAATCACACAACGTTACCGCATTTATGTAAATGTTATTTTTTTTAAGATTATTTAAGTCTTCTTCTTCTTATTTTTCTCCCTAGTTTCATCCCAACTCACTGTCATCGTCAGCTGATGAGACTCTCTCCTCGTCCTTAGGCTATACGTTATTCTATTCTGGATATCGTCACCCAATCAGTGCCTCAATATCTGACTATCCCCTTGCGTCACCCATGAATTTTTTGGTCTTGTAATTAGGGGAAGATCCTTGGAGATCACCTGATTAACGTGTGATCGTGTGCTTTGCATCAAACGCGGCTATATCATCTCAATTGCCTTTCTTTTAACTTACTTTTGATGTCTGTGAACCCTTGGTTTTATTTTGTCTCTTACATTTAAGTTCATAAATTAATTAAACTAAACATTTTTTGAAGAGGATGTTGTGACTTTACTTACTTAAAAATATACAGTAAAAACAAGGCAGGCAGTATGTATACCCAGAGATCAATTAGGTGCAAAAGTCTAAATGTAAGATGGCTTCGTTTATTACTCATTAATCCTGAACCAAAGTAGCCATCTTCTACTAACTGTTCTCTTAATAGAATGCAATAAATACAAGGCACTTAGAAGGCACAGCAAGGATTGACTGGAAGGATCCAGTTTGCGGCGACGGAAGATGGACTAATGTCATCAATCCGTCACTGAAAGACAGGGGTGCTTTTACACTGTTAGCGGGTAGTACTTATCGACTAGTCCAGGGGTGGAACATTGTGTTAGAATAATTAACAAAATGGTTTTACATTAAACATGATTCAAGGTGTGCAGTTTAAATACTTATGTACGCGCGTTAAAAGTTATACTTCCTTGGCACAAATAAAAAATACGTCGTGTATTGTATACCGTGCTTTGGAACATAGCTGGACAGAATACGCATACACTTAGTCCAGCTATGTTCCAACACAAACTAGAATTTCCATCAATGACGGCGTTTCGTCATCGAATAAAAAATCTAGCTTGTGTAAAAACGAAAAAAATGAAATACTAAGCACATAATTCAATCACCATACATACCAAATAGCACCCTAAGCATATTATGCACTTTTCATAACACAACTTTCAAAAGATTTGATGTCGTCACTTATAAAAATGACTAATGGTTTAATATCACTGTTTAATATAAAACTACGATATTAGCTTTTGACTTCATTCCGTTGCATGGTGCATGCATCGCTGCATCTTAAAATTTCACTCTAAACGCGTTTAACGAAGAATAACTGCAAAAACTTGGGCCGAAAAAACGGTTAAAGGAATCACAAAGCGATTAGACGGTGACACTCAATACATCGAAGCAGGAACAGCAATAGCATGCTACAATCAGAAAGAGAAAAGACAAAAAAAAACGAAGATTAAACAGCCCGTAGCTAGTGTCTTCTATGTCCAAAATGCTCCAAATTTCGTAGTTTCAGGATTGGATCCTTTGTTTACCCGAAGACCCACATCTATGAGAGAGAGAACCAATACGAATGCTGTTTGAAGAGACAAAAATATTAAGTTAATGCATCAACTGTTTTTTTTAAATATAATTTGACGTTCAACTGATATTTTTCATAAAAATAAATGAGAAAATTAAAATGCGCCTAAAAACCATACACATAAACGCCACATTATGTTTAACTATTACAACTAAGTCGTGATCTAAACGATCTTTCCGGCGAAGGCACGATTAGCGAAGGCACGATTAGCGAACGCACGATTAGCGAAGGAACGAATAGCGAAGGTACGATTAGCGAAAGGCCATCAAGAGTAGTATTTTTACTTCAAAGCTAGAGATACCAACTTATATGACAAGTTAAGAAAATGTCTACTTCGAATTTTGACGTCCAGGCCCTCCTGGCGGCTATAGAAAAAGACGAAAGTTGCACCGCTAGAATATTGGACACTAAATCGGCCGCAACACTGAATCGCCCGCGGAATTAAGTCTCTTCCAAGCACATTTAAAGTCTCCGAATAATAATTGTACGTTATCTCACACTATAATTTTTTAAAGATGGCGGATAATTATACATTATCCAAATAATACAATGATCAGTATTCGAAGTAAGTTGGAGCGAACCGGAAAATAATATTGTATAGAGGTGTGTATGTATACATGTGTTTGAGACATGAAGCATGCTCATATCGTGATATTACCTAAATAAAATAAAGCATGATATCAACGTGTTTGAAATTATATATGGGGTATAAAGCAAAGGCAGCAATGTCCAAACATCATGAGGATTACTAATTTATAGGAAACATAGCCTACATGTTTGTAGGCTATGAAATCTATTGAAAATATGTTTTTGGAAGGGATAGATAAATCTAATATTGAATTCAATATATTTTAAATTAGTAATCTTCGGTGACTGCATTAAAAACATTTTTTGATTTTTTGGGAAATTGCTGTCTGTGCTTTTACACCCCACTTACAATATCATATATTTTCAGAGTGTAACGTTTCATACTAGCTGTATATGAATAAAATTATTTAAAAAACCTAATAACTCAGTAGGCGTGACACTGACTTCTAATATTGGAGGTTTAAAGTTAGATTTCCTGTGAGGTCACAATACATGTATGTACGATATTTTTTTCATGCATGTATTTGTGATTTGTTTCGCTACAGTAATTGGGCATGACCATGATCTATTGTGGCGTAAGTAATAAAAATAATGTTTAAGTAAAATCAAATTATTTATGGATTTTCATGGGCTTAGTTTCTTTTTATAGTGGTACCTGCATAAGTAAATTACTAACAGAGTACTCAAAATAGTCGCTGTTTAAAAATAGTACAGACGAATTACTGTTTTTTATTTAAATATATTTATAAATAAACAAAATAAAAAGTAGTAAGCGATGGAACATGCAGTATAAAATGAGAATAGAATTGAACAATGAAGTCACAGGTGCCGCATGTTTACAATAGCTGTCTGAGCACCACCATGTATTGGAGGCTTTACGGGCGGCGTAGCGTTTAAACGGGGGTAATGTAGAGGTCGTTACCGGTAAACGATACGGAACCCTTTTGTCGTAGAGCCCTCTACGAATCGTAGCACGATACCCTCTGGGGCTGTTCGAGTAATAAATTATATTACGTTACCTTAATGTTTTCATATGCATTAAACTGAGAATATTGTGCACGTTATTTAAACGCAACGTAATACGTCTTTCATTATACTCGTAAATTATGTCAAAATTATGGAGGTCGAATAAAACACATTTTTTAAATAGTTCTTGATATATAGGTAACATGAAAAAAAATAGTGGACATTTTTTTACGAATACTATAATATTAAATCAAATTAAACAATAAACTCCGTCATGGCCGGTCCCAACTCCGGATGAGAAAGGAGAAGGGTTACAAGGTTAGGATAGCTACCTGTCTGGGATAAAACAAATATACGCTCATAGTCCAGAAAACTCAGCCTCGGAATCCCACGAGGCAGTTTTCTGTATCACAGTTGAACAGATCTATTAAATGAAAAATATGAAGAAAAATAATTTTCTTTATAACCAAATGAGTTTATTTATAACAAACAAACGATTTTAGTCAATATAATAACCATCATCAGATGATTTTAAACAAAGAATTATTTGTTTATACAACTCTTTTTTTTTATAAATTTTTTTTTTTCTTGCACACTTTTAAAAAACACTGTAGAATTTTTAAGATAGAAATGAATGTTATATATGCTATTTCGGTAAATTTTTAATAAAGTTAATTAAAAATGAGTTATAACATTATTTTTGCACCAACTATTAAAAATTATATACATATATCGTACACAATTCTCACAAACGCAATAAATATTCTCGATGCATTTAAAATATAAAGTTTTTATAAAATATTTTATATAATTGTATTTATTTTAAATTTTCCAAAAATATGACGTTGCATTGTACATATAATGTCAGTGTGATGGTAATGCGTAAAATTTCAAGTAGGTACATTGTTAACTCTTATTTGTTTAAAACACAGCCAATCAAGTTTTCAATAAATTAATTAAACTCAATCAAATTTCTGTAAACATTCAAACAAAATGAATTAAGCTTTTCCCATGTTTTATAAATTTCCATCACTCTGACATATTATTTATTGATTTATTTGACTTTTGCAGTAGAGCTGAGCTATGTTTTGAGGTTTACTTTAATTTATAAAATTTAATTTATATTATAAAAAAAGGAGAAGCGTGTACTCGTGTCCGCGCGGTAGAATTTATACTTCTTTGGCGTGATTGTGATAATTTATATTTACATATTGGTTAAAAAAGAATAATATATTAATACAATAATACTATGTCTAGGGAGATGAAAAATATAATTAATAATACTTGAATGTAGTTTAATTATTCATATTTAATTTTGCAGTAATACAAATTTATTTGGCCAATATTGGCTAAAATAAGAGATTGAGATTAATGTCTTTGAATCGACGTTTCACGATGATTTAAAGACATATTTTATGATGCGACGAATCAAAAAAAGTCCTAGTGCCTACCCAGTGTTTGATATTTTATCGATTTTCGGTACCGTATTTAAAAATTTCGAAACTATACAACTTTGACAGCCGCATTGAATGTCGAAAGAATGAATGTGTTTCTTGTTTTGAAAATGAATATCTGACAATTACGTAGTTTTCGCAAAAATATTGACAATAACATACACACCTTGAAGCGTAATCCAATGAACAACTCTAATTTTTGATTCAATAACCAATCATCCGTAAGCTTTTAAATTGAGCATCTTTATGATTGGTACTCGATTCAAGATGGTCTACAATACATTATTAATACTAGTGGCACACTTATCTCAAGTGAATACAGTTTTTGACAGTTTAATGGATGGACGCGAATTTTGTGGTCTCGCATTTCCGCTGCAATGCGCACGATACGCGTGCGTAACTTCCGTTACAAAAAAATGTGCCCAAAGAAGATAACTTCAATAAGAATTATTATTAACTAACACTAAAGTAACTTCTTTTTGTATTTCTTGTTTTATTTATTTTGAAAGTAAATGTCCAAAAGTAATATAAAAGTAACTATAGTGTACACGAATCTTATTGTTACATCTAGAGGTTCAAAAGTGCCATAAAACTTGAAAACTTTAATGGTTATCCTATACAATGTTTGATTGCGGTATCTCTAGCCAAGTCCAAGTCCACAAACTTGTGAGTACTTTATTTCACACGTAGATTTACGTCGAAAGCATCAAACCGTTTTGAATTAATTTACTAAATTGAACCTCCCTCAACCTCTGACGCGACCCTTTCCTAGGTAAACATATTCAGGGGTGGTTTTATTAGGTCGATTTTTCTTGTCTTTCTTCCGGCGCAGTCCGTATTTCCTATCATGACTCACTAACGATGGATTTTCTGTTCATGTGCTCCCGATACTGCCGCCAACCCTACGGCCCAACAGCCCATACCTACCCCTCCCTCATCGGTCCTTTGAGTGATAAGAAGAAATTCTTTGACGATACTTTTGCCATCTTCGGTTGACGGAAACATATTTTGTGTGTGAAATGGATTCTTTGAAAAATTTTATTTCAAGCATTTCGCAACCCTTTAAAAATGACGGAGGTCGCTCTTAAAGTATGATACGCTTTTGTGTTTTATTAATATTCTACCACATTTTTAATATAATATATTCTGCCACCCCTAAACATCAAAACAATGATATATCGTTAAAGTGACCCTTCTGTTATTATCCATTTTGCGTGGAATCTGAAGATTTTCGTTTGACCAAAATATCCGATGGCACAAAGGCCGGTATGATCTGGCATGGTTCTTGGAGGTTTATGATATCAACATTTAAAAAAAATGTACAATGTTAAAATTCATAAAATTTCGATGAAATAAAGCGGATTTGCGGGACTTTATTTCCTGTCATATTTAACAATTTTAACCGCAAAACATTATGAATGTAAGTGTTATCACATATTTTTTAACTACATTTTTAACACTTGTGAATAGAATACTGAGTTTTGAAAATGTTTTCTCGTATATATTAGATATTGTATTTATTATATTTATGTAGGTAAGTCATTCAATATTGTGTGATTTAAATATATGATGATCCTGATCGATTATATTTATTATAATATAATGAAAGGTCTGTAAAAAATATGATTCAAATTTCTGCCTGGTTTTATTTGACTTGCATCAAAGCGAATGAATTTTTAATGTTCGATATAAATTACGTTTATGAGTCTTAAGTTTTACAAACGATAAGTCAGATATATATATATATATTGAGAAAAAATGCAAATTTTGACGTCGTTTGTCTCAATTTCATTCAAATTATATATTATTTTATATTCAAAACTGAATGAAGAAGACTTCCTAGACATTTGTGACTAGCTAGATACCCTGTCTGTACATGAAGTATTTAGAAAATGACACGTGCGAAAATAAATATGTTTATTTAAACATCATAGAACTGTGTTCTGAAATTATTATATTCCAAACACAAGTCCTTTTATTAAAATATTAAAGAATGGTACTAAAAGAAATAATCACAATAAATTAATTCATTATAAAAAATATATGCATAACACTTATTTTACATTTCAATTACACAAAAAATATCACCAAAATAAATACATAGATTCATGATAAAAATGTATTATGAATTCTACACAATAATACATTACAATTACACAAAAAATATCATCGCGTTAAATAAATCCACAGTTAGAATGCTTTACGCAATCCGCACAATTAGATGTATATTTTTTTTGTTTTTTTATTGTAAAAAATATCGAACTGGTAGGCAGTGACATCGGTCTAAAAGTTTGCTCTTTCCTGGGGGTGTAATTTTCTAATTTCACGATATTGCGAGACATTTGCATCCAAACTTGTAAATAATAAATGTTGTCCCCCCCCCGGCTGACGTTCAGCAGGGGTGGGGGTGTTGTTTGCTTGCTTGTTAATAATTGAGCGCGGTGCAGGAAGGCTCGGTGACGTTTTATCGCGGGGAACAGGTAGACAATCAACATTTTGTAGCCTTAGTTTTTTGAAACTTTGACTGCAGGCTGTGCGGCGGGTGGGGTTACAATCAAGACAGACAAGAAAGTGTCAGCGGTGTCTTGGAAATGAGGGTCGTCGTTAATTATTTATTTACCCGATAGCTTCGTAACACAAGAACCTTATCCACAAGTTGTCCAATTTCCCAGAAGAGAGGCAAATAAGTGTTTTGTAAGATTGAAGATTGATTTTTGGAATACTAAAAGTTATAAGGAAACAAACATATTTTAATGTCATTTTTCTTTGTATTGGGGATGGAACCATTTGCTCTGAATAAATGAATATATTTAATTCTAAAACGCAGTGAGCTATTTGTGTCAAATTACACGTAATGATGAGAGAGACTGCTCCTCTTGAAACTATAGAAGTAATAAATTTTAACTCAACGTTTGTGCATAACTTTTATTTATTTATTCACGGAAAACAAACAGTACAAATAAAAATCAGATTTCATATGGATATTAAATAATAAAGGGACCATCTTACAAGTTTCAACAGAATTAACATATTATGTATTAGCATATAGCAACAATGATTTAAGTTATACAAAAAATATTTAATAAAAGATTTAATTAAGAACAAACCATGGGGGTCAAAGAATTAAGGACAGATCTATTTAGTATAAAGGGGAAGAGATAAGAAGAAAAAGAACAGCAAAAGAAATACAGCACAAAAATACATCAGCATATACATATACGAGGTCTGGACAAAAGAAAGAAGATGAATCAAAAACGGAAAAAAAGGTTTATGATCAAGGTTTCTGTTTTCCATCCTTTTTAATGATCACTATACACTTTATGAAAAAATCATATATGAAAATATTTTTTCATTGCGTTCCCTAGCAAAGGCCATATTACACGTACGTATCCATGAATCCGTTACTACTTGTGTTGTGCCTCGTTAGTTCACATCTAAACAGTAGGGCTAATTGCGTTAGGGAACATCACGGCGTAAGCTGGTGTGTGGACATGACGGGAATACTCCGCCGCCTCGCCCGCTGAGATGTGCCGGTCGCTTAACTTGACAGGATCAAATGTGCGCGCGTGTAATACGGGCTCTGCGTATTACGTGGATTCAGAAATAATATATAAAGGGTGTCTCACAGCTGGTTGCGAAAACTTTACACGTGGATTTCTGTCTTGATGAGTCGAAAATGACATGAAAATGAAATGAAATGACGAAGCAAATATGAAATAATATCAATAGTTGCGGATATATGCAACATCAAAATTCGCATTTTTTTTTTCAATATTTAAGACTTATTTTTTGTATAAAGTTGTACTAATATTATACTAACTTAAATTAATTCTGAAAAATTCACTCGCTTCAATACAATGCAAAGAAAATGATAAAAACCTTGTTGAAAAATATTTTGGCAAGGTTTTTATCATTTTATTCGACTTGTATTAAAGCGAATGAATTTTTCATAATTGATATTAGGTCCTTACATATGAAATTGGCGTTTAGTATGGGAGGAACATAAAGCCGATTTTTCTTTATTATAATATATTTATTTAATCAAAGTATGTACCATTGCTATCTATGCACTTTTGCCATCTCATGGGTAGTTCATCGATCCCTTTACTAAAAAAACCATTCGGACGGGAATCAATAAAATCTTTGAAGGCGGTTTGGACTGCCCCATCGGAGTTGAATTTTTCCTTTGCAAGAAGTTATCCAAATTTCGAAAAAATGGTAATCTGTTGGGGCAAGGTCCGGAGAGTACGGTGGATGTCTTAGACATTCCAATTGAAGCTCCTCTAATTTAGTAGCCGTCTGTTGTGCAGTGTGTGGTCTAGCGTTATCATGAAGCAGCAGTGGCTTAGAGCGATTAACCAGCCTCGGTTGTTTAGCAGCTAGCTTTTCCATCATGGTTTGCAGTTGCTGACAATAGACATCTGCCGTAATCGTCTGGCCAGTTTTAAGAAAGCTGTAGTGAACGACACCAGCACTAGTCCACCAAAAGCTCACAAGTAACTTTTTTGGAGTCAATTTTCGCTTGGGGCATGGTTTGGCTGGTTCGGCAGGGTTCAGCCATTGCGATGAGCGCTTCCGATTATCGTACAGGATCCACTTTTCATCACAGTTAATGATTCGATTTAAAATCCCTTCATTATTGTGCCGGTTGAGTAATGCAACGCAGCATTCAACGCGCGTTTGTTGATTTGCTTCACTCAATTCGTGAGGTACCCACCTTTCAAGCTTTTTCACCTTACCAATTTGCTTCAAGTGGATTAAAACAGTTTTATCACTAACACCGCAGCCTGCAGCTAACTCGGATGTGGTTTGCGATGGATCCGCTTCCACAATAGCCTTCAATTCTTCATTATCAACTTTGGTCTCCGGCCGTCCACGGGACTTGTTCTGCAGGTCGAAATTTCCAGAACGAAAACGTTGGAACCAAAAACGCACTATGTTTTCTTTTGCGGCACCGTCGCTATACACGTCATTAATCCTTCGAGCCGTTTCTGCAGCACTGGTGCCACGGTGGAACTCGTACTCGTAAATAACGCAATATTTAAAGTTTTTCATTTAGTAAACTGAGTGACGCAAAGAAAAAAACAATTGAGGAAAAAACAAATGAATTATAATTTTCAAAACACAAATACATGAGTAAATAGCTGTATAAATTTGGATTTGGAATTCCCAACCAAAGAGAAGATATTTGAGATCAAATTTGCCAGTACGGCAAAACGCCAATTTCATATGTAAGGACCTAATATAAGTAACTGTAATGTTATTTCAACTTTTATCATAAATTAAGTAAGAAATATTTAAAAAAATGCAAACTTTGATAACGTATATCTCCACAACTATTAATTATTAGGTCATGATTGCTTAAACATTTTAGACTCACTATCAAGGCAGGAATCCATCTGTAAGGTTTTTGCTACTAGTTTTGAGACATTCTGTTATTCTTGTTTGATACATTATTACTAATGAATTTGTGAACAAAAATGATAATAATAATACTATACGAGATTATAGAAATGAGAGAAACTACATATAATCGAGAGTGTGAATAGTTTTAATCAGTTTAGAAGACTTAAGAAAGATCTGGAAACTGGTAGAAAACGAAATTATACCAGAACTTAGAGAAAGCGAGTCCATATAAATTTCGTCGCGGCCGCGCAGTCAAGTGTTTTTTTGAAAAAAGACCATAGATTCGGATGAATATATAAGTAAACTGTGAATACAAGCGATAGACAAACGATGCGAATAAAATGTACCAGAGACAAATGGAATACATAAGTGACCAAATAAAAGCGAATTTCAGTATAGTGATCCAGCAAAAAATTGTGTCCGGTAACATTACTATTGATATTAGTTTTAATTATTAAGTAACACACATTAACTTCTAAAAATAAAGTAAAAATTCTATAAACTTAATTATCTCTATATAATCATACATACCATCCATCCTTTCGAGTTAATTATATAAGGATAATTTAAGCGAAAGCGATTTTTTTTACGTTAACCTGACTACACCAGAAAAACGTTTAGAAATTATGTATAATAGTTAAAAATCAATGTGAATACCCAATCATGTCTAGTGAATTATATATCAAAAAACATGACTTTCCCTTTTCCCAAACTCCTAACTTTTTTCCACCGATTCCTACTAGGCTTGCTTTATATTTAATATTGTTTTACTATCGGTGTGTGAATTTTTTTAAACTTTCTTTATATAATATTATTATGACGTGGATTACTATTATAAACATATAAGATTCATAAACAAAAATAAAATACCATCTCATCGTTTTTCTGTAGAGGCGATAATAATACTTCACCCACTTTCATCTTCCTATACAATTCAGATTTTCTTGTACACGCTTATCGGTTACCGAGGGTTCTCCAATATTTGGTTTATCTGGTCATGCCAGACTTTTCGCGGTTGTCCTCATACTGCATATGTTTGCACCTCACGAACTTCAAACCCTGCCAGGCCGCCACTTATTTATAATTTATTTTTCCTTTGCCAGCCCTTCACATTAAAATCATAGTAACTCCATTCCATTAAGTTTATTTCAAGATAATAAAATGAATAATAAATGTTACAGAATCGAGAGATTTCAGAAAAAGTTTCTACGTATTTTGTCATACAAAGCTGGTCAACACAATAACCTTCACAGCTACGAAGATCGACTTGCCTTTTTCAAGATGCATAAACTTGAGTCCTGACGGAAAATATCCGATCTTGTTGTGATACACAAGATTCTCAGCGGAGTTATAGATTCTCTTTCTCTATCTGACATAAATTTGCATGTTAAACCCCGTATATTTATATGTACGGGGTTTAACCCCGTATAAGAAACCCGGAGTTCTTTAGGATAAGCCAGCACACTAATAACTTTACTACTAACACTAATAACGGTTACTTTTCTCCCATCACAAGATTGTATCGCACATATAATATGTATTATGCTGGCCCTAACATTGATGCTGATATTCTTGCAGATACCGTATCATCGTTTAAAAACTCACTCATACACAAAATCCATTTTCTAAACGATGACCTCAATCTATAGATCCATATCTATGTAAATAAATAATCAATTATTATTTATTTCCATATTCTTATATGATTGCACTATATTCGATCACTAAATATATAATACACGTAAATGTACATGTAAAATATACTTAAATGTAAAAATACATGTTACTAGAGCGTACCGAAGACACTTGTAATTGGGATAATGGGCATAGTCTTCAATTATAATGTTTTATTATTAGAGTATCATGTACTCATTATCCTGAATATGTCTGTAATAAATATGAAAAAAAAATATATATTTCAATATTTGTAACCAGTATTTCCTTAAAACCATAAAAATAAGATTTTAAAAACCACCACTTTTAAACCAAATTATAATTCACAGTAATTCTAAAATATTAAATGACCAGTACTTTTTAATCCGCAGATTTCCATAAAATTTAATAAACAGTGTGTAATCCATGATTTAATATTTTGTCACGTTTTTAATATGGTTTCGGTTTAGCGGTTTAAAAATTTAACTGGAAACGTTCTAGTAAAATATGTGATAAATCATCATAGTATGGATATTTTATTTAATCCAACATCATTGTATTATTCTTTGAAAATAAAATAAACATAGCAATTTCGCTCAACTTTAAATAATTATTCGAGCATGTTTCCCAGACAGTTTCTATAATTTATCGTTTAAATTTCTAGGATATCCATATAATTCCACATGTCCAAGTCAGCATTAGCGACCCACAGTCAGTCTGAAAACCGTCATATTACAGTACGGGGTTTTTCGTCTCTTCACGTAAAGTGAAACCATATTTAAGATACAATCAATTTACTAATGCAGGAAAGGATACAGTAATTGAAAAAATAATAAGGCGATTTGAAGAATTTGAAATGTGGTAGTATAGAAAATGCCTAAAATAAGCTGTTCACATACAGTGAAACCGCATTTTTGATTCTATTATTTAACGATATCAATGAATACAAGATAGCAAAAATAATTATGAAAGAAATAATAAGACGATTTGAAGAAATTTGATCTCTAGAAAAATGTTCAAAATAAGAATAATGTATATAATAATGATATTCTCACGAGTCGTGACCGTGAGAGGCAAATGAAAACACTAGACATCAATATTTTTAATTATTTTAATCAATTCACAGAGTCACTGGATACGAATTAAATTTAAGCACTTTTCTTTAATTCATAAAATTTCGCAATTAATAACTCGCCTTTAATTTTAACTTTATTATTTCTTGCTTAAATATTTTGTTTCATTCTTGTACGTAAATACTTCGCCCAATATCTGTCGCTTTGATTAATCTGCACGTTGGTAACACTGCGGTCGCCACGGCTTTATCGCTGATTAATTCGCGTCGGTTAAATGTAAAAAATATCACTCTATGCAGCAATGGCTCCGCCTTTTATACAAAATACTATGGTTTTTCGATCTTGAACAGAAGAGTATGGCGTTCTATCTGATGGTTAGTTAGTCAGTTAGTTAATAACAGCAAAAGTAAAATAAATAAATAATTGTCTTCAAATCAACGTTTATTTTTTCAATTTATCATATAATCGAAAATATTTTCCACTTAAAATAGATATTTTGAACATGAATCTAATCTTAGATATTTGCTCAATAAGTTCCCGTGTTCGATTTCCGATGAGGTCATAATTTAAACTATGTGTTTCACTCACGCCTGGATATTATGTCATGTGTTTTGCTTATGTAATTGGGCCTCTTGGCCTGTAGAAGCGTAAAAAAAAAAATCTACTTACCATAACAATATTTTCTCTCGTCAAAGATTCCTAGTTAAAACAGGTTAAGCGCTTACCCTACGCGTTGAGCTCGAGTTGGGCGACGCTACGAAAGGGAGTAATAAAAAAATTCGAAAAAACCAAAATTATACTATAATTATTAATTTTTTTTAACGAAAATTTGTTAGATCGTTTTTATCGTCGCCACGAGTCTGCCTGCAATGTTTCAGCTCGATTTGATCACGGGTTAAAAATCGATCCAAAGTTTTTTCGTCAGACAAGCAAGCAAGCTAGCAGACGCTACGAGTTAAAAGAAAGGGAGTAAAAAATGCTAAATAGTTTTAGACTGTAAATATATTATTAAATTCCAGGTATCTAGGCGCAAAATTAACCCGTTAAAAATAAATAAAACAATGACCACTGGAGGGTTGAACAAAGACACAAAACAATAAGTATGGAATTATGTTGTCATCAGATCTAAAATATGGTCACCACCCACGCGTTTTCCTCGAATAATATTTCAATTTTTGTCGGTCTTGTAAGCCGGGATTATCAGAATTACATATTTAACGTGGGCAGTAATGGGACTGCCCGATGGAGTGCCGTTTAGCCAAATAAACATTTATTTTCACATTTAAATTTATGGGTCACTTCAATGAGTTTAAAAATATCCAAAAAAATCCAACAACAAGACACGCAGTCTGTAATAATTTAATTGTGAGCCAATTAAAAAAGGATAATTAACCCAATTTACATTATATAGTACGTAATGGTGCTATCGGAGAAGGTGGGCATTTAAATATTGTATGCTCGAAATTGTAATCTGGAATGAATAAGTGAGACAGACAGTATGAGAGAGTGAATGGGTATAAATAGGGATGCGCCATACTGACACGCCCTCTTACAATTCAACTACCACGTCAGTAATAACTTGTTAGCTATTTGAATACCGTATTAATATTGTCGCGTGAACTCCATTGTTACAAGTCAATAAATTATGTTAAAGTAGACATCGAGTTTATCTGGATCCCTGATTTTTTACAACATTCTCCTTTTTTTTCTGGTTTGAGTTTTTTGGGATATTCTCTGCAGTATTTTACGACCCTTTCCGCCTTTCCGGCCTATCTGGCCAGTGTTGGACAGAAAGGTTCTGAAAATCCAGAAAGAAAAAAAAAGTGGCAGAATATCCCAGAAAACTCGAACCATTAGTTTCTGAACGGCCGTGAAAATCTAAGAACATTCTTAATGTTTTTTTTTACATTTTTACAATGATATAGAGCTATCGGAGAGTATAGGCATTTTTTATTTTTTATTTTTTTTTTATTAATTAATTTTTTATTTTTTTTTACATCTCAGACCTACATTGATATTTGTCTGTAGGTGCATCAATACACATATATATAAATAAATTGTATTTACCAGAAATACATTCATATTAATTAATTACAATAGATCTTATAAACTCAAATACAAATCAACAATACTATACAACAATACAAGAAAAAATACAAATATTACCAAAATCAAAATAAGTCTCTTTTATTCAATAACATATTCATTAATTCTGTATTTTGCCCTTTTTTATTAATATCCATTTTGACACGACATGGGATTTTATTTAATATTTTTGGTATGACATATTTTAATGTTCTTTGTCCATATTTATTTATGACCTTCGGTATTCGTAGTCCTTCTTTAACCGTAAATCTGGTACTATGTTTATGAATCAATCTATGCTTATATGTCCCATCTTCATGATATCGTGTAATTAGTTTGTACCACAAGATAGCATTAATTGGCATAGAGCCTTGTTTCTTGAAGAGTTCCTGTATATCTTTAGTAGCACTTTCTTTATTTATTAATTTTATAGCCGAATTTTGAATATTTTGAATTTTTCTAATATTAGTTTTGCAAGTTAGACCCCAGCTAGTTATTCCATACCTTATTACCGATTCCGCTAAAGATTGATATATAGTTTTCATAGTCTGTATCGGAACATAGTATTTAATCTTGTGCATACATCCCAATACAGTTCTCAACCTCTTACATACCTTATTTACCTGAATATCCCATTTGAAAAATGTATCTATGGTAATACCAAGATATACGTATTCATTAACTAATTCAATTTTTTCACAATTACACGATGCATTAATTCCGGAATGCAAGCAATCAAAATTATGGGAAATAATATTTATTTGATTAGTCACAGTTATATGAGGTGACCTTACATGCATGACTTTAGTTTTTTTTGCATTAATAATTAAACCCATATCATGAGACCATTTAAGTAAAGCATTATAATCTTCTTGCATACAATTTTCCACCCACCTTACATCCTTGTGGGAGATAATAAGAGCAGTATCATCACCATACTTTTTAAATATTTAAATATTATATATTTAAATAAATTTAAATATTATAAATTCAGAAAGATGTTTTAATTTTAAATAGGTAATTAATTAAAAGTTAATTTTTGATGACGAACCCACAGTCAAGCGTTCGTTTATTGCAAAAATACTTTTTTACTTGAAGGGACACGGTTTGGAACAAAATTTAATAAAATTAAAAAAAAAACAACGTCTTTTATGAAAAACACATTGACGTTAAGATGCGAGAACAAACACTTTAAGTAAATTATAAATGTGTATTGAATAAATGCGAGGGGGACATACTTCCACTGTGTCCCAATCCTATCGCTAAAATAAGGAGTTAAGTTTATCTCTGAACAATTTTTCAAAAAATTAGACTGTCACCGGATAAAATACCATCACTAGCGGTCACTGTAAATACTCGCTTACATTAACTTCTTTCAGCAAAATTATTATTATATATTCAAAGCTTAAACTAACATCCCTCAAAATTTGTTTTGTAGCATTAAAACAGTATTTTATGAGCCTTCTGGGGTGTTCTCCTATGGGTTGCTTTTTCTAATAGTGTACTTAAAGTAGGTACCAACATTTAAGGGATGATGCGACAAAAACTTGACCTGCGACAGAAAGCAACTAACATATATTATCATATTATATTACGCTGGTAGTACAATGTGACATCTCGATCTATATTTTATACTGTTATCAATAGAATAAAAAATACAAATAATAAAAATTATTATAAATTTTTTAAAGCAAGTAAGGTTTATTCATCCATATAACGATCCATTGGAAATTATTCATTAAGGTGTTAAAAAAGTAATCCTGATCAAAAAATGATTGTTTTCGAAACAGATTTTTTTAATAAATCTAATATCTGATTGTATAAATATATTTAAAAAAAAAACGCGTGATCAAAATATGGAAAAGTAATAAAAAATATGGGAAAAAGTTGGAAATATTTTTAAGATAGACTTTAAGAAGGTGGTAACAATTAGTTGGTTATTTAAGATATTTTTGTATTGAAGATAATGTGGTTTTCATCACGATTACAAATTTATCAATATATATGACCGAGAACATATTCATGTATTGTAAATTTTTGGTGAACGCACCTAAATACCTAATAATGTTGAAATTCTATAAAAAAATAGGAAAATTCTGGAAAAGTTATTATTTAAATATCTTAAATATTCTTTAACATTGTAAACTTTAGAAAATTTCCACCTGAATTTCAAAACCGGTTGATAGATTGGTCTCATTCATTTGCTCAACATGATCAAATCGATATGAATTTCTTTCTAATCACTACGCTAAGATAAGCTTTGTATTATTACATAATTTGTTAATCCTTTTCTCAAGCGTAGATTTGTCAGAATTCCATTGTGCAACGCTGGTCTTGCATATAGACTGACAAAAATTCAATATAAATAATTGCATTAAAAGTACCATTCAACTCCTCTCGATAGCTTTCTTTCTTCTTCTGTCAAACAAACATCCCAAATACACAAACACATCTATTTATTCCAAACATTCACTCATATTAGTACATCGCACGTTGTCTTATTCTCCTCCTTATCGAATATCATCACTTTTTACTTATCACTTGCATTGTATACGTCTAATTGCTGTCAGGACATAGGCTAATTTATATAACAAACATCCCAAATACACAAACATATCTATTTATTCCAAACATTCACTAATATTAGTATATCGCACGTTGTCTTATTCTCCTCCTTATCGAATATCATCACTTTTTACTTATCACTTGCATTGTATACGTCTAATTGCTGTCAGGACATAGGCTAATTTATATAACAAACATCCCAAATACACAAACATATCTATTTATTCCAAACATTCACTAATATTAGTATATCGCACGTTGTCTTATTCTCCTCCTTATCGAATATCATCACTTTTTACTTATCACTTGCATTGTATACGTCTAATTGCTGTCAGGACATAGGCTAATTTATATATGATCGCATTGCATTGATACATTAAATTCGTACATTTTGCTGGAGCAGGTCGAAGACGCTAGTAATTGGGATATTGGTTTGAGTTTGAAATAAGTAAAGTATTTTTTTTTGTACTTTGTACCCAGTATTCCGCAAGTGTTTAATTACTTATTACAAAGAAAATTGAAGTTTTAAGAATACAGTGTTTTTAATTATACAATATAGAAAACATCATTTTTTCAATCATATTTAAATCACGTTTAAACATACTTCGGGGCCAATAGTTCCTTCATCAGGATAAAACGTAAACTAAAAATGTAAGAAGAAAAACAAAAAATAAATATATGGAATGTCTAAATAAGAACTAATTTGAAAAAAATTCAAAGCTAAGTGTTTGCAAAAAGATCTGGTTACTTATAATATACAATTTATAATTAACACTTTTTCTCATTTCTAAAATTTCAAATTTATCCAACTAAGTAATCCTACGTCATTTATGTGTGAAATTTGCAAACCTTTATTGTATCAAAATAATTGTTTATTTCAAAAAGATGATTAGAAACTTTAGAATTGTTATTGCCGTTTATTCTGTCTGTTTATTCTTAAAATTCTACAAGTTTTATTTATATAAATGATTATTAATTATCATCCATCGTTGTTAATTATTATATGCACCTGTATAAATTTTTAATTTATTATTAGAATAAAACCTGGTTGTTTGGAATTTGAGACATTTCTTAACTGTTGAATTTGAAATATGAGTATTTAAAAAAGTAACCCATAAAAACTAAGTTTTTATTGTACTCCCTTTCTCATTTAATAGTTGAAACATTTTTTTTTCGCTTAACCTACGCGTTGGGCTTCGGTCGGGCGACGCTACGAAAGGGAGTGATAAAAAATTTCCAAAAATCCAAAATTATACTATAATAAGGTTTCGCGTCTACCAGACGCGTTGACATATTTTCATACAACTTAATAAGTTGTATGAAAAAACCATTCAAACTTTGAAAAATCCAAAAATTTATTAATTTTTTTTAACGAAAATTTGACAGATCTTCATGATCGTTGCCACGAGTCTGCTTGCAAAGTTTCAGCTCGATTGGATCACGGGAAAGGGGTTTAAAGTGGATCCAAAGTTTTTTCGTCAGACAAGAAGACAAGCAGACGCTACAAGTTAATATAAAGGGAGTAAAAATACGACTTTACTCTTATTTAGTGAGTAAACAAAAGATTTAAAAAAACATTTACTTTTATTCTTTATTAAATATCTTTTATTTATCTATTATTGAAGAAGATGAATGAAAATTAGAAATGAAAAATCGCAATGTATTTGCATTAAATATTTGAAAAATATACATAAAAAAATAAAAATGTTTAATGCCGCTGATCAAGATTAGTCTGTCAGTTGTGTCATTAACAGTAATGGGACTTTAAACGCTCCGATACATGAAACGGACCACCCCTCCAGACCCGGGGGTGGGGGGTGGCACGGACATGGGGTTTAATACGTAAATAATTATCCGACATAAAGATTGATTAGACATCAGCCGGTGACTGGACTAGATTCGCTAATCACGATCGATGCACCACATTGTTGAGCTTTTTTGTTCAAGTTGTCAATGCACACTGCATGGAGATTACATTTTCAATATCAAGTCGGTTCACGTTACAAAATTTGAAACAATTATATAATATATACAATATGATGTTTGTATTGATATTTTTACTATTATACATTGTCTATATAACATTTTAATTAAGTCATTGATATCAAAAGTCAGCGATGTTATAAAACGAAATGTTATGAAGTTATGCAGATAAAACTGCCTAAAAAATATTGCCGTTGAGATACCACCTCTGAATTTATTTAATGTGAAGGACTGCGGTTATTAATTTATACTTAATAATTACTTCATATAGTTAACAAAAATGTACCTTGTTTTAACCACTTACATATTGTTTCAGGGCCAAAGTATCCTTCGTCAGAATATAATGTATTATATAAACTAATTAAGATAGATTATAGAAGTCTCATGCGAAACTATTTATATGAGAACCATGAATGGAAGTCTTTTGTACGATGTACCAGGGCTTACAACCAATTTGAGCTGGTATGTAAACATAGTATCCAGACGAAAGGACTATTGGCCCTGAAACATGTTGATATTTTCAATATATAAGTGGTAAAAAATGGACATTTTTATTTATTATATTAATGTCACCACAAAATCATTATGTTCTTTTTGAATAAATCATTAAATAATTAAAAAAATATATATATTTAATAATAAGGTTGCAATTTATTATTGAAAATTTCGCCATTCTTAGGGAAAAATGTTTGTATCAATGAAATTATTATGTGCAAAATAATCACACGGAATATTAACAAAAAATGATCATTGCTCGTTATAGCGTTCCTTTTATATAATGGACTTTTATATTTATGAATAATTTATCCCGAACCATCAAAATGATGTGGTAAAATTTATCACCATATAAATTAATTAAACACAAATATTAATTAAACTAAATAATATCACGAAAAGTAACACCGCAATAAACGCAATAATTTTCAGAAACTACTTAGAATGTAGCCAGCCAAATTGACGATATAATCTGAATCTTCTCCACAAATTATGCAGAAACAAGTCACGATACAAATGATTTGTAGCGTTATATTCCAAGGGCTATTTATCGAACTGTTTTGGACTGAATTCGCTGCAGAAACGTGTTCGGGATGGGCACGAAAGTGCTATTAAAATTACAAAAGATTCTGAAAGCGGTTTAAAATGGAACCCGCAATAGCGTGATACATTAGACGTTTTTGCATTGCCAAGGAGGGTAAATCCCTGCACGAGAATCGACATAAAATACTCATAAGCACATCATGGAATCTTGCAATTTAGCAGAAATATACATTTTTGAGACCTCGTTTTCGTGTTTATTAGAAAAATACACTCGGAAGCATGTTTGAACAAGAGCAAACATAAAATAAAGATTAGAAATACAGATTAATTAGATTTTCTTACAATCATTTCAATATGATATAATTGATCGACCGACGTTAGGTGAATAAATCAATTTTGAGACGAACAATAAATTTAATATTTACGATAAAGTACCATACAGAAATATATCGGAGCCTCCAACTATTTTTAAACGATGGAATAAATAAAAAAAAAATCACTTTAAGCCAATATCTTTATAAATGCATAGTTGAAAATCAAAACCTTCCTAACACCATGAAATTTTTTCGCAAATTACAAAAAATTTACATCTTACTTATAACATGAATAATATGAATAAAAAACTAATGGAAAAAGGAATTAAAAAAACATTCAAATAGCAGGATGTAATATTTTGTGTGTTATTTTAATTTTTAAAATTTAATAAAGTATATTTAGAACCAGACAATGGATTTAGGTTGCTTTTGATATGCAAGCATTTTGATTTAGGTTGATCATGTAATGCAAGGAAATAAATATAATCATTGCATTATAGGGAATGTAGTGAACTAAAGTTCTTAATAATTAAGGGTGTAAAATACTATAATTTTTTTTTGATATTTTTATAAAATATAAAATATTTTTATAATTATTCTAGTAATATTAGATATAGGTATGTTTAATAACTCTAACTGATTTTTAACAAGCAATAACTTCAAATATCTAGGTACTTGTTGAGATACTAAACTTATATTTTAAATGTTGGTATGAGTTTAGAAAATGTCATTCAAATCTAAAAAAAATGGTTATTGATATATCTTGATACTGAAGGTCTCAAATTACAAAGCGCTATCAATATAATATAAAGTAGCTGAAGAAAATAAGACACAAAAAAACTTTTTCAAAATATGTGAAAATCTTGGGAGATTGAAATTCGTTTAAGCCTAGATATTTTTTAATTAATCATATTGTAACAAAATAATCATTGGCTTATTTTTGGGGATATTTTTCCGTGTAAAAACAACCGCTTGCAACCGATTACTTTTTTGCATTTTTATTTTCATAAATTTACAAAGGATAGTAGAAATATACGAATTTAAAATTATACACATAATTAATGACGTTACAAAATCAAAAAGATCTATTGTAAAAACGTTCAATGAATATAGTAAATGACAAGTAAGGAGACTCACTGGTTCCAGCGTAGTAAACTGTGTACTCCAGGTCGTTGCCCAGCATGTCCACCTTCAGCCTATCCACCACCAGCCTCATGAAGAAGAGGTCTCTCTTGTAGTATACTGGTTTCTCGCTCTCATGAGTCACTGCAGCGTCCATTAGGGGGTGAGATCTGTAAAAACAGAAAAAATCCCAATTATAATAATTTAATTGTCTGTCCGTCCATCCGCAGTAACTACGTGTAAAGTCCGTAACCTATTTATAGTATAAAAAGTATTTTTCCTCTTTTTTAAAATTATTTTTTGTTCTTTTTTGTTTATTTTTTTTTTGTTTCTTTTTTATGTTTTTTTTTCTTCTTTTTTTAATAAATAAATAATTATTCTTTAGGAACCGATATTTAAAAGTACTGTTATTGTTGACGAGTTACACCAAGTATAATAATAAAATTATTTAAAAAAAATCATGAGGCTTTGTAAGTATTTTAAATGAGCTAAGTACATGAGAGTGAAAAACTACCTCCATAGAATCAGAATAAACAAGAAAATAATTTTTCATATTCCTGAGCCCATATTACGTACGTACTGTGTAAATAATTAAACCTTATGTATTTTGTATATAATAATAATAAAAACTGTGAATGATGCTGGACAAAATAGATATATCATGTGAGATACACCTTATCTGAAACGAAGCGAAAACTTTTACCCCCAAAGGGATGGTCGTGTTTACTCTAGCTTTTTTAATAGAATTAAATAATTTTGTTTTTTAACCATTTTTTTAATGGTAAAAGAGATAAATTTTAAGAACTTTTGGTTAAACGATTAAGGAAATTAACTGAGTAAATATATTTTTGACATCATTAAGAGTGAAAGATAGTATTATAATAGGCTTTGCGTAAATAAAAGTAAAAAAATGAAGTATACCATATATGTGTCGTATAAAAGCTTCGTCAGCAATATTCAAATAATTTTAAAAAAATGTTTTGAATGCCGACACCGAGGATTGCTAATTTAAAATGTACTGAATTCTAGATTTTATGAATCTATCCTTTCTTATGTTTCCTATTAAATCCCGAATTCAGTACATTATAAATAAGTAATCCTAGATGACTGCATTAATTTTTTTTAGTAGTGATGCCTTTACTTTTACATCCAATATAATAAGCGGGGTATAACAGCAATGTAGTTCATATTTTATATCGTATAGTTCAGCCAAAAGTAAAATAAATACTGAAAATAATTAGGTAGTTGATGTTAATTTATATTGAATGAAACATTCCATTAACTAACTTAACTAGCTAACGGAAGTCCAATTTATTTAAATAGTCGCACGTGCTCGCTCACTAAATTGGAGACTAGATATAAAATTTTATTGAAAAAAAATTTTTTCTACCGTTGTCCATCTTCCAAATTATACCTGTAATTAAATATTTAAAGTGTCTTTAACTACGAGGATTTAAATATTTAACTTAAAAGAGTTTCAAAATAGTATATTTTCCTAAGCCAGGGTAGAGATAAACATGTACTCTGTCCTGACGAGATATGTAGGTATAATGTTTAGAGATCTGTCTTCATCATCATCACTGTAAGCTCTATAACTCCTGATGGGTCTGGCCTCCTCATGGGTTTTCTTCCCACTTATCTTCTGACAGCTCTTACCAGTCTGAATATCCAAGGTGGATATGTCTTTGAGAAAATTATCGCTGTATCTTAGTTTTATCATTCCTAAACACCTTCCCCTTATTGATAACGAAATCAGCAGGGGCTTAGGTGCTTGTTGTTCAGCTATTCTCTCAAAATAACCCAGTCTCCCAAGTCTTCCGAATTTTATAAAGTTGGTGATGAAAGGCTCCTTAAAATCCAAGTTTTTATATAGAAAGTTAATTTTTGGTAATTATTTAAAGACACAAAATTATTGAATATTTGACCTTACATAAATTATTAAACAATGACGTAGAAATCTTTTGCGGCTAAAAATTTACTGACACAAGTTTTAATTTAAATTTTACTTCCGCCACAAATCTGCGTAAAAAAATTGAGATCATAATTTGAGATTCTTTACGCAGTAAGGTTTTCGCGGATTCCTCTCACAATTTGAACTCGCTCAAGAGCCACTAGCAATATCTTTCCCAATCTTGACAAAATGAAAAAGAACACAGCTGTTACCTATTGCTTCCATCATATTTTATATTGACTTTAATATACGTATTTAAATATTTAAGAAAACTAAGTTTTTTGCATTTCCTCGCGCGGAGTCACGACCGCAGGTGCAATTAATGTACTTGGGGGAGCTCCACGCATTATTTCACCTGGGTATAATAGCGTGGGGTGGCGGCCTAAATTAGTATTTTAAGCACCTTTTTATGCCACGAAAACAAGTAAAAAGCCACTAAAGAAACTTTAGTAATATAAAGCGAGGACGTAAAATGACACGGCTTATTGAAAAAATGGATCTTTCAATGTAAGAAATATTGTTCTATTCTTATCATCCAGAATATAATTGGCTGAAATAATAAATATTAATATTTTTATTTTTTTATCATGATTTTATTATTTCTTTATTATAGAGCTTGTTATAACTAGGAAGATTCTGAAACATTGTGGACTTACTTACAACTTGCTGCTGAATACATGTAAAAATTGTGGTTTAAAAGTTGATACATCTTAAAAAAATACATGTTTGTTGGCAAACATAAAGTAGTTGATGTTGAAAGTCTTTAAATTTCTGGATGAAACTAGAAAAGCAAAAAGGTATTTATAATTTGACTGCAATGTAAATGAACGATAGTATCCTTCTATTGAAATCCAATGCCGCATTGAACAAGCTTATGCAATCTTTATCCATTATAAAATAAGTTCTGCGGTCATGATCTCAACCTTGGATTACGAATGCGAGTAATCAGGTACTATGCGAGTAATCAGGTGCTAAATGGAGGCAAGGATTTGAAGCATTCGAGATATCGATCTACAGAAAAATACTCAAAATGTGCTGGATAGACAGAGTTATGGAGTAATTAAAGCCATAAAAAGTTGAAAACTTCAATCCCGGACGTGTGACGAAACATTCAGAGAAGTACGAGATCTTGAACCTCATAGTGCAGGGAAAGATTGCCGGATGTCGTGATCTGGAAGAAGGAGACCATCGTGGCTGAAAAATTTAAGACAGTGGTTTGGCTAGTCTACTGCAGAGCTTTTTCGGGCCGCAGTAAATAAAATGATGATAGCCAATACGATAGCTGTTGATTGTATAAGACACAAGAAGAAGACGAGGATGGAAGGGAAATTTTAGAACATTGTTCCAAAATATTTTCAAAATAACAATGAATCAATCGGAAAGATATACAGAAAAACTCAATTTCTCGAAATCACGATTTGTTGATTGCGAATTGTGGGAATTGCGATACTAACTTCACCACAGTAACAATGTAAGATTACGAAAATTTCGTTGTACGACGGAGCAGGCAAAGAAGGCGTTTCTGGGATTCCAGAGGGGCGCCGACCACCATGGAGACCACCAAAGAGATGGAGAGAGAGCTGGACGTCCTCATTACAAGACCTTTACAAGACTGACCTGTCAATATAGACCATTACAAGCCTGACCTTTCAATACAGATCAAGGATCTAATAAAAGAAGAAGAAGAAAATTTCTTGACATTTATAATATATTCGTATCTGGTCTGGTATCTTGGAAGCGTAATGCACGCTGGGTGACACTAGCATAAATAATTTTTTTTCGATAGATACATTTTTTTAAATACAACATTTTAATTGGTTTTAAATTATAAAATTTTTGCATATTCACGTGTAAGTCATAAATAAATAACTAAATTGTAACTGATTTTTCAGATCTTTAAAAAAAATTTAAATGCATTTTAATCTCGTATTAAATTGCCAGTCGTCAGTGAAAATTCTCTAATTTTTTAATTAACATTTCTAGCTATTAAAAGATAATTAAAATAATTTCATTACGAACATCCAACTCGTCGCATTTATTAATATTTAATTACCAGGTATATTGGGATGCAGCGCTGCATTCTCGCTGTAGCGAGTACAGGTGAGATGAACAAACTAAGCCAATTTGCAATTTATTGTGCAAATAGTGATTAATTTGGCTGAGCAAGCTTAACGACCCGCCGCCAGGCGACTCCGCAGCGCCGTGATTCAGTTATTTTAAATTTTATAAAATAATGGAGTTGGCGCAACACTATTCTGGCGCGCTTCGGGCTCTCGGGCCAAATGAAAATGTTAAATAACGATGTTACGGTATTTTATTGCTTTTAATGAACACTTACAACGTTTTTCAAATTTCGCCGCTCCGTCCACGAGTGTTTTACGATTTTTAAAAGATTTCAAAATTAAAAAAAAATATCTTACGGGGTGACTTTAAGATGGTCGTATATCTAAAATTAGTAAATCTGATTGTAAAAAAAATTAAGTGTTTTTCATAATATTTTTAGTATTTTCACATTTTTCAAGAACGCAATACTGGATTTTATCCCTAGGGGACATTTTTAATCAAGATATATTAAAGATGTCTCATAGAGACGGAGTGGATAGAGGGGACAAGAGCTGACGATCTATCGTACGTCTGGCTTAAGTGATAACTTTACACATAACGTTCACCAATTCCTGCTATAAAATTTTTGGAAAATATTTTTTCGGAAATTATGTATGTCAACATTGCACAACTTGTTTAGTAAGATTATACCTGAAAATAAATGCTAAAGTTTATAATAATAAAATAATATTGCTTTAAAAAAAACTGTACTCAAAAATATATATCCCATTACTATCGGTGATATCTATACTGTATGGGGATGATAAATTTCATCCACAGAAGGCGGTAGTAAAAATATAACTCACACATGAAACAAATCCACGTAATTAACGCAAACCCGGAAAGTTATTTGTTAAGCATCCACTACTGAATCGATATCTGATAATTTTTTAATTTTTTAATATAGCTTAAATACGTTTTTAATGTCTCGCTATAATTGCACGAATTTATGTTTGCGCGAGAGAGACAATAATACTTTGCTGAACTTGAACTACGTTTCATATTGTTCTTGGGGTGCCAGCTATTCTAGGCGTGGCCATGATTTTAATTATTTAACATTATTTTTAATTTTTTTAGAATAAAAAATACCTACATTTAAATTTAAAAATTACTGAAATCGATTAATTACCCGATTTTAAACAAAGAATTTTCAGGGTTTGCGTAAATTACGTGATATGTTGTACTTCCTATCATGGGTGGAATTGGTAAATGTTGCATTGTGTAATCATCATCATCATCTTCACTTTTGGCTCTGGTGGGTCTTGGCCTCCTCAAGAGTCTTTCTCCACTCATCCCGGTTTTGTACTAGCGCTTATATTGTGTGAAGTAATCACTTAGGCCAGCCGTACGATAGGTTGTAGGCCAACGAAAAAAAAAACTTTCATACCTACTTTCTTACTTGTACTCTTTTCATACCTTTACCTACTTTTTTATAGCGTATCTGAGAAATCTATAACATATCTTGAAATATATTTTTATTTATGCTTAATGTTCACTCCAGGATAAATATACATTCGTCGTTGACTCATTTCAATTTGCGGTTATTGTGAAAATACAACCATTGAATTAGGTTTTTCGTCTTTTGTTAAATAAATTGCCCATTAAATTCCATTCAAACTTGCTGAATTCTGGTCGTTTCATTTAAGAATGTAAAAAATGAAATTACCCATATATATGTAGAAATATAATTAAAGCAAATCTCTGTCATGTTACGCTGTTTACTTGGGTATGATCTTCCCAAATTGAAAAATTTTAATGTTCTCAATTTTTTTTTACAAAATAAATGTTTCACAAGATATTTCTTCTATTACAAAATTTGAGGATTTAATCACAAAATTAATTAACTCACAATATTATTTTTATAATACCTTCCCTGTGTTTATGTAAAAGCCCTGAGGGGTACAAATTATAAATTAAAAAACATACTAAATTAAGTTAAATTATTATGGAGACAAAACTATTCATATTTAGCTTCTGTAAATAATCATACTTCTGGGGAAAAAATCCAGTAACTGAGTTTTCAGAACATACCTACCTACACATAAAAATATTGTTAAAAAATATACACATGTTTTCACATTCATTTATAAACTACGTGGGATATTTTCGGGATATTCTATCGTGTATATCCAACCACTTTATTTCAGCTTTTGCTTTCTTGCAAGTATCAAAAGTAGTCCGTGTCATTAACGAGCGTTATTTAAACTCGTTAATGACACGGACGTGTCGAAACCGGTAGCGAAAATTCTTTAATAAGTAACAAATTGTACATTGTACGTTTAAACTGTTTAATAACGTCTGAAAGAAATTGTTACATTGTAAGTGCCCAAAAAATACAAAAAAAAATCAATTTTTTAGCGTTTTTCAAAGAAGTATAAAGAAATATGAAATAAATACACCCAAGAATCCAAACCACGGATCGAACCGAAGCCGGACAGGAAGACAGTAAAGAATAAAATAAATGTATTTCCAATCTTGGAACGCTTGACCGCAAACAACATCAAACACGTGAAACAAAGATGGCGGAGGCTAATTGAATCGTCCCGCCGAAAGTGCGCCCAGGAAAACATTAATCAAAAGTTCAGCCAAGTACAAAATTGGAAGGAACCGCGCGGCGTGGCAATAAAAAATATAGGAATCAATTTTACGCCGGTGGCGAAATTTTTTTCAACCGGTTGATGGGAAAATTCGAGTTCATAAATGCCTCGCGAGAGTTGTGGCGGGTGAAAATCGAAAATGGACCAAACTGCGTTCTCTTTTGCATTTGACAATTTTATTATTGAATTTTTCCGACGTATCTGAATACAGCGCACTGCGATCAATTAGTGCTGACGTCAACTAGACAAAACGATAAATAACCTCTCACAGTCCTCGTTCCAATGGACGTTATAGTAAAAAATATAGACGACGTTTTTACACACAAATATTCATTAGTATAATGTTTACCGCCATTTTGGAAAAAATATGGCAAATAAGGTGCTGTTTCCAGATACTCAGATCAAAATTATTTAATAATTATTATTCTTCTTGTATTCTATCTGCTCTAAGGACATTGGCTGTCGTTTTGGCTATCATTATTTTATTTACCGCGGTCTGAAAAAGGTTTCTCTCCGATTTTTCAGCCATAATATTCCTTCTTCTAGGGCCCCAACTTCTGGCAATCTTTTCCTGCATTATGAGGTGCAAAAGCTCGTACTTCTGTGGGTGTCTCATCACATGTCCTAAATTTTGAAGTTTTTGGATTTTTATTGATTTAATTACTAATTTTTCTTTCCGAACTTTATCATCTTCATTTGTAACTCTGCCCATCTGGATTATTTTGACTATTCTTCTGTACATCCACATTCATGCGTCCATGCTTTCATTTTATAAAATTGAAATATTATCGTATTCTTAATTCGATCCGTATTCCATATTACCTCCAGATCTCACTTTGAAATTAAATTACCTGATACTTTTTAGTTAATAGAATTTATATATTTATTGTTTTACTGAAGCCTGTTATTTATATTCGCACACATCATATATGTGCTCATCTAGTAGATTCGAGTATTTGGTCAAGGCTTTATGTACAACATATATTTTGTTTTACTACACAAAGTGTTGGGAGTCGCAAATAAAATAAAAAATAAAATCCTTTTCATCAAAGACAGCGCGGAGTGTGGATGCGATTGTAAGTTTACTACAAAATTATTACGATAAGTACAAACATTAATTAGAAATTACGATAAAATTTAAGCACACAATTTTCGCTCAAATGTACAAATCCATTCATTCTTATTATCAAGTATAAATAATATAATATATGAAACGACTTCTAGACATTGTATACATCATTTAATATTCTGTAAATATTTATTTAGAATTTAAATTATAACATTTAAAAGTTACTTTTTAAGATTTATAAGGAGTTAATAAAATGTATGGATGTCCTGCGGATAAACATCTAGCAAGATATTTTTATATTCTGTTACTGTTCCTTTAGTGTTTAAATTAGATAATTTAATATTTCTATTTAAGATTTTTTTGTAAGCTAAGTTAATAAGTAAATAAGTAAGTTAGTAAAATGCATGGACCTGCGGAGAAACATCTAGCAAGATGTTTCGCAGGTCTAACTTATCATATTATTTTTTAATTAAAAAAAAGTGAGTCGTTGAGTATATAAACTATAAACCCACTCAACCACTATTTATGTTTTTTTATATATATGAATGTAAATACATTCTTTTATCTCATTTCCACACTTAACATTTCAGTTAAGCATCATAACATAATTATATATAATCATAACAAAACAATATTAATCTGAAGTAATTGTTTATTTAAAATCAGCTTGAGTTTCAACACCTGTATCTAAATTAACTAAAACAATATATGAATATCGTCAATGTTTAATAAGAATTTCAAAAATATTTAATTAAATATAATAATCTTTAATAACTATGAACTTTATTTCACTACGCTCCTGATAATGTAATCGATATATTTATTTTCTTGAACTTCAAAATCAACCTTCTTCAATCAATTCTTAAATTTAAAAGCTACCTTAATCTTGTTGTAAAGCTCTCTTAATGCCTTTCAAAATGAACATAAGTCCATTTAAAATGCTGAAATAACTTACGAAATATATAAGTTTCAATAAAATTATGATGTTTTATTTTTAATTACTTATTCCATTACCTTTATTTCATCTTATTCAAGTCATAAACAAGATTTAAAAATACTTTTTGGCGTTAGGTAGGTTTTCATACTCAACTACTTGTATTGTACAACTACTATTGTACCCTATTTCTCATTGCAGAGAAATTGTTCTAAGTATTTAGCTTTGCCAAGTTTAATAGTTATTGGGCCAGCAGTCTACTTGCATGCAAAAATATTTTTGTCTATATACGGCATCGACTACGATGACAGTGCGGCAGCCTGCCCCGCAGTGCTGGCGCAGTCGATGGCCGGATACTCGTGTGTATTTTTGATTAGCGCTGATTGGATATGCGGATATTATACATTTTTATGCAACGCGTGAATATTTTTGTCGAGTATTTTTGGAATTCTAATTGTTCCGTTTGCCGGCGGCGGTTTAATTACAGTCGTGAAACGATGCTATTCCATTTTTGAAAAAAAATTGAAATGAATAATATGTGTACATGACAAATATTCAATAAATTTTGAAAAATAAATACTATTACACGAAAAGTAATTAAACAATCACTTATGCAGGGTTATTTGTAAAACATTAATAACCTCGCAGGACTATACTCCTGCCTTGATTATGAGTCGAAAATGTTCAAGCTGTCATGACCTAATATCAATAGTTATGGAGATATGCGACATGAAAGTTGGCATTTTTTTTTCAATATTTCTGACTTATTTTTTGTAAAACGTTGGACTATCATTACAGTAACATAAAATCTAACTAACTAACTTAGACTAACATTAAATCAAATCGATTACAAAAAATTCATTCGTTTCAAGACAAGTTAAATAAAATGATAAAAACCCTGAAAAAATTCCAATTGGAATGTTTTCCGATTGTAATTTGAAGGTTTTTATTTCTTTATTTGGCTTGTATTAAAGGGAATGAATTTTTCATAATCGATAAAGTTACTGTAATGATAGTCCAACGTTTCACAAAAAATAATTCAGAAATATTGGAAAAAAAATGCAAACTTTGATGTCGCATATCTCCTTAACTATTGATATTAGGTCATAATAGCTTGAACATTTTCGACTCATAATTAAGGCAGGAATATAGCCCTGCGAGGTTATTAATGTTTTACAAATAACCCCGTATACGTTACATTGCGAAATTAATATACATACCTACCTATATCAGGTAAATTCTCATTTTTATAAAAAAAATCTATCCCAATTTTGTCTATTCGTAACTCCCTGGAATTAGGCTGGAAATACAACATCAACACTGATGACTATGCCGCTAATGAGGCTCGGGCGCCCGAGTATCACGTGTCAATCAGCGCACGGATGAGGTTGCACGTATGAATTGTTATTATGTTCCATGGTTTTTACGGTTGGTTTATTATTAATTGTTCACGAGACACACTTACAAAATAACTCGAACAATTTGGGTTATACCAAAGATAAAATCAACCAGCGATAAGAGTATCTATCTATCAATCCATTGTTGCGTCCGGATGATATTTTTTTTAAATCTGCCTATTTTTCTAAGTAATTAATCCTATTGGATTTTGTGTATTTATTTACAGTATATTTATGTACCTATTTTATTTTCTTATATTTTTACACTCGCATAAATATTAAATAACTATAGGGGTTGTAGTTCTTCTAATAAATATTCGAAAATACTGATTTTTTGGAAATACTGGTATCAAAATTTTTTCCATTGTTGTTTATTAAATTGGTAGAAAACAGAAAAATTATGGTAATAATTTTCCTTTAAAAATAATTTATTAAACACGATTTTATAGTTTTAAATTTTTATCTTTTTATTTAAAGAAACTCTACAGTATAATTGTTTAAAAAGACAATGTAATAAGCAGTTGGTAGACTATAATAGATTAATGAGACGTTTTGTTACCAGGATTGCGTGGAGTATGGTTACTATATTTTCCCAGGGTCCTTAAGTGCAATCGAGTAAAATGTTCGCTGTAATGCATATTTATGTGGTGGATAGGTGTGATGTAGTTAGGTGTGGCGTAAAAATCATCCGTATAAGGGTGCTTGCAGAACTATCAGATAATTCAATGAAATATTATTATTATTCAATTTAATATAACAACTAGCTATAACCCGTCAAAAATGACAGTACTTTTATTCCGGTTATATTATAACCGGTATTGCCGGTTCCTAAAGAATAAGTATTTACTTATTTATAGCCTCACCCATGAAATTGTTATAACGACTTTTATCAAAACACTTGAAATTTTTTTTATGCCGGCAGTAAATAAAGTTACTATTTTGAACCCTGGTGATTTTGCTGGGCGGGACATGAAATGGTTCACGTCTTTGCGAAGCCCTAGTATATATTTATAGTATCTTTTTGGCAATCCACGGAGAGGCGGCGGTGACAACATGCGCTAGGCGGCCGGTTCGGGTTTGCTGGTCCGCGCTTCAAGCCCCATCTCCGGCCGTTTAATTTGTTTTTTTAGTCGGGAATTTGATTGAAATTACGGACGTTACATGAAGTTACAAATATTTATACTGCAAACATACTTACATTCTGTTTACAATGATCAATTTTCACGGTGAGGAAGTGAAGATCTCTGAAAACTGAATATAGGGTAGTCCTAATTACAATTTGTTGAAAGGTATTATCTTGGCGTAACATTGCGGAACTAAAGGGTTATCCCCCACCGTGTAGTTTTATGCACAAAGTGCGCAGCTTAACGTAACTCGAATTGCATATAAATTGCACTTAATTTAGGCAGAAAGCAGGATAAGTATAGAGTAAAAAAGAGAATGAAGATTTATAGAACAGCCTTTTTAGTAGATATACGAAACAAATCGCTGCACTTAAAAGTAAAAAAAAAGATAAATGTTAACTAGACACTTTTTAGATGTCGTTTTCAACATGTAGTTTTATAAAAAAAATAGTCGCAACAGTTAAGGATAGATTTGTGTGCCGTTGGATAGATTATTTAAGAAAACTAGGTTAGATTAAAAAATGGGATTGTGTCGACTATTTTATAATGACCACGTTTTGGCTCAATGTAATTACCGAGTCACTTAAATATTTTAATTTATACGGGCTAATAAGCGTATAATAAAAATTGACATAATTTTCTTAAATTTCTGTCACTGGCCTGACTAAAAGATTGATATTAAATAAAATATAATTGTATCACCTATTAAATTATTTATTTTATGTTAGTGATGGTATTTTAACCGGTGACGCACTAACTGTTATTTAAGAATTGTATCTGATTGCTTCGATAACAGGCAATTGATTTTTCGCAATTCGATACTAGACAAAAATTATATGTTAGTTACCAATCATCGGTACAATTAGATACAAATCCCAAATAAGTGTACCGAAAATAACCGGTTAAAATAAAGGTTTGAAATCACTATTTAGATCAAATTACTGTAATACATCAAAAAAACATCTTGACTTGAGAAAATCACACAGATATATATCATGACCTCGGAAGTTGCATTAAGGTGTTTTGTTTACCTTACCCTGCAAATGTTGGACTACTGAAGTTTGGTATTTTAATGCCAAATCACTTCACTTGTTTCTATGCACAAATCACTTCACTTCGTCTTCGTTTCTCACGAATCTTCTCGCATATTCCCGTGTTTTCGACCTTTCAAAATTATTCCGGACTTAAGTGCAGTCATGCATTTAATCGACTATTTGCAATTCCTCTCGATTTAAGAATGTTGTGTGATCATTTTTTTTGTTTTTCATGCACCAGCTTGGTGAAAGGATTTCGAATTTCGTTGACATTTTTCGTTACGTAGGAGCACCTTTAAATATATTTGGATTGTAAAAAGATTTGGAATATGCTAGCTTTCCAGTACAATTAAGTGTATAGATTTTTTCTCTGGATAAGTACTGTTCTTTTAAATGAGTTTACTTTTTAATTTTTATTAACTCACTAAACATCGCGCTGTTACACCGCAGGGGTAGGCAGAAAGGATTGAAGGCCATATTCTTCTATCTTGGCAAACTACTTTTGCTTCGGCTATATTCATACATCTTCTTATGCAGCTCTACGGATGTTGAGGATTTCGTGATGGCTAATATGGCCATCCTCCAATTTTTGCAGTACCTGATCGAGCGAGATCTTTCGCAGACTCCCTCTGTTCCTGCCGTCTTCAACACCCACCTCATAACTTTCTTAATGCAGCCAGCATTACATTCACTTCTTTGTTTGTTTATTCCTCATTCTATCAGTCAACGATTATTTTATTGTTTTTAATGTGATTTAATAACTACTGTTTATTAAAAAAAATGTTTTTACTAATCATTGTTTACAAAAAACGTTTTTATGATTGTTATTTTAAAAATGTGTTTTTTCTCATAATCGCTTCTTTAAAAGAAACCTTATTTTAAGTGTGTATGTATGTAATAGCCTAAAAGGCGTTGATAATAAATAAGTTTAGATGTTGCTTATTTATTAATCTTCATCTCATCCCACCCCTAACGAAGCTTCCGCGATTTGTATTGAAATATTCTCAGCGTTTGTCGAAATGCGACTTGAATCAGGTTCGCTTAATGCGGGGAGGGATGGCCGGGAGCAGTCGTCATTGTTTTTAAGCGGCGGTTCGGGAGCGGCGCGCCAGCGGCAGCACAAAAAACGTCCTGGGAGGCTGCGCGGACGTAATGGCTGTATCGTTTACAAGGCCTGCCAGCGCGCAGAATACTAAATTCGCAACTATCAACAGTTTCAAGGATGTTCTAGAGACGACGCAGTTTAAGTTGGAATCATGAGAAGAGTACTATTAGGGATAACATTAATGCAAATGGATAGCAAATGGCACATTGATACACCACCAATATTTCAAAATCGTATAGCTATTATCACTAAAACGTGTCCATACACGTGTGAATATAAGAGTTGTAACCGCGTTTGTTGGTGTTTGACGTATGTAGGGGTTTTTGCGCGTCTAACTAAGAAATCACGTCAAAGGGTAAAAAAGTTTCTACCTTATTTTAAGTCGTTTGGTTAAGATTTAAAAATGCCGGAGTAAGTTATTTCATTTAGTAATCAGGACTGCAAGAGATTTTTAAAAAGTTCAGTGGTTTTATTAATAAATTACTTTTAGTATGTTTAATATTATTCATCTAAATATTTATCGTATGTGGGGTATAGAGGTAAAGGCAGCAATATCCAAAAAATATCAATGCAGTCATCGAGTGTTACTTATAAATAACGTACTGAATTCAAAATTTTATAGGAAACATCGTCGATGAATTTACAGGAAAGATGATTTTATAGATACATAAAAAAGGATAGGTACATAAAATCTAGAATTCAGTACAATTCAATTAAAAATACTCGGTGACGGCATTCAATACATTTTGTTAATTTTTTGGATACGTTGCTTTTTTACCCCACATATACGATCCATAAATTTAGAACAAATAAAGGTCTGGTTATTTAGCTAAACTCATGAAATAACTTGAATATCGCTGAGCGTTTTCGTGGAAAATAGAAATTGCTTTGCGAATTAGATCAGGGTTCCAAACCTAATCATCTCTCAGTGCTCAAAAAACTTATTGCAATTCGAGCTGCAGTTTATTTTTGCTCGTTAAAGTAAACAGAGAGTAAAAGAGATTAAAAAAACTAGTAATTTAATGTATGTGAGATATTATCTCAGCAAAAATAACTCGTTCCTACATTTGTCGATTTGGTCATATGTGTTTAGACTTAACGTTGAACTTATTTAACTGTAATTTCGATCGAAGAATTTTATTTTATACTGCTGTAGGTATCATTTTGATTTGTTAATTTAATGTGGCCGTACTATGAAAGTATTTTACTACCATTGGCCATTCGCTTACGAAATAATAACTTGGTAATCATTTCATATGTGAAAATTAAGGCATTTAGATGTCCTGATATATGTTTAAAATTGATAAATTATTGATTAATTAAGTAATTTTTTGGTGATTAATCAATAATTTATTGATTATAATTATTTATTTATTTGGATATTGGTGATGATCAACATCATTAAAAATGTTAGTTGATTGAAATTTTTTTTCTTAAAATTTAATTTGTATTTTTAATTGTTCGGACATATTTGGTGCAAACATTTTTTTTCTCCTACATTTTGTTTCGCAATGTTTTACAGTGTAGTGATTATTGTCCAATTTGCCTATACTGCAAACTTGACGTTTCCAACTTTTTTGCGTACCTATTTTATTTTTCTATGTACTATGTATTTTTCTTTCTTTTATTTTATTTTTCTGTGGATTTATTATTTATTAGTAACGTATACTTTTAAAGGTAGGTATTATAGCCATGTACGTTATGAAATAAAAATTTAAAATCTTTTAATTTCAACAGACTATATTAAATATGACTGATTTTGGATTGTATATACTCTAAGGATTTTACATACTTACTTCAACGTTAAATACTCGTGAAAATTTCTCAATAAATTTTGGATCAGTTGATCGGCACTTGGTAACACATTTTTTTTCTTTCACGTCTCAGATTCCAAAATAATATATTGATATTGTATCCCTTTTGTCTTGTGCTTCCGAGAAATAAAAGCGGTTTTATAAAGCCTCGGAAACGGTTTGTCAAATCTAGTCACGTGATCAATCTTGTTGTCTAGACACTTTCAAAATAAATTGACAAAATAATTGAAGAGCTGTGCCTTATAGACTGAAGAAATATTGTCGTCGGTCATTTTAATTTGCAATTTATATTTCTTTGCTATTATTTTTTTTTGTTATATTTAGATTAATAAATATAAATTAAAATTTTCTTTCTTTTAATTTTTTTCACGTACACAAAATTTGTAATTTATATATAAGATATAAAATATATAAGAATATCAAATATTAGGTCCTTACATATGAAATTGACGTTTTGCCGTACTGGCAAATTTGATCTCAAATATCTTCTCTTTGGTTAGGAATTCCAAAACCAAATTTATACAGCTATTTACTCATGTATTTGTGTTTTGAAAATTATAATTCATTTGTTTTTTCCTCAATTGTTTTTTTCTTTGCGTCACTCAGTTTACAAAATGAAAAACTTGAAATATTGCGTTATTTACGAGTACGAGTTCCACCGTGGCACCAGTGCTGCAGAAACGGCTCGAAGGATTAATGATGTGTATGGCGACGGTGCCGCAAAAGAAAACACAGTGCGTTTTTGGTTCCAACGTTTTCGTTCTGGAAATTTCGACCTGCAGAACAAGCCCCGTGGACGGCCGGAGACCAAAGTTGATAATGAAGAATTGAAGGCTATTGTGGAAGCGGATCCATCGCAAACCACATCCGAGTTAGCTGCAGGCTGCGGTGTTAGTGATAAAACTGTTTTAATCCACTTGAAGCAAATTGGTAAGGTGAAAAAGCTTGAAAGGTGGGTACCTCACGAATTGAGTGAAGCAAATCAACAAACGCGCGTTGACTGCTGCGTTGCATTACTCAACCGGCACAATAATGAAGGGATTTTAAATCGAATCATTACCTGTGATGAAAAGTGGATCCTGTACGATAATCGGAAGCGCTCATCGCAATGGCTGAACCCTGCCGAACCAGCCAAACCATGCCCCAAGCGAAAATTGACTCCAAAAAAGTTACTTGTGAGCGTTTGGTGGACTAGTGCTGGTGTCGTTCACTACAGCTTTCTTAAATCTGGCCAGACGATTACGGCAGATGTCTATTGTCAGCAACTGCAAACCATGATGGAAAAGCTAGCTGCTAAACAACCGAGGCTGGTTAATCGCTCTAGGCCACTGCTGCTTCATGATAACGCTAGACCACACACTGCACAACAGACGGCTACCAAATTAGAGGAGCTTCAATTGGAATGTCTAAGACATCCACCGTACTCTCCGGACCTTGCCCCAACAGATTACCATTTTTTTCGAAATTTGGATAACTTCTTGCAAAGGAAAAAATTCGACTCCGATGGGGCAGTCCAAACCGCCTTCAAAGATTTTATTGATTCCCGTCCGAATGGTTTTTTTAGTAAAGGGATCGGTGAACTACCTATGAGATGGCAAAAGTGCATAGATAGCAATGGTACATACTTTGATTAAATAAATATATTATAATAAAAAAAAATCGGCTTTATGATCCTCCCATACTAAACATCAATTTCATATGTAAGGACCTAATATCTATTTACCAAATGTGATAAATACAATTTTTATGATAAAATATATTTTTATTGAAAACAGACGACATTTATTACTAAAAGAATCATTCCACGAAAGGCGATTAAAAAATGTAATTTTATTATGAATAATTAGCTCTGCTGATAATTTAAGTACTTCATAGAATTAGGTGATAATGAGAGAAGAATTTAAAAGCGGTTCTTAAGCTTTTGTGAAATTGTTTGCCTACGAAACAACTGTTGTTGAATGCCAAAAGAACATTTATTAAAAAAAAAATTGTTAAAAATTCTGATAGAGATGGGTCGTTTTCGCTTTATAACATTAGTTGACTATCCTATCAAATATCAATCTGAGGTTATTGCTCAGCCAAAAAGCGACTTATTTAAGTTATAAATAAGTTGTGAAATTGTTTTATTTTGATTTTCAAAAAAAATAGTTCCGAATAAGTTATGATTTACAACCACTTAATTAAAATTATTTCGACATGTTTGGTGTTAGCATTTCTTCAAAATTTATATTCGTGGTAAAATTGTGAATTTTGCCGTTAGGGGTAGACATGAGTTAGCATGTTCCTGATAGTTGTTTAAAAAAATATTACCATGAGAGAAATCTTTTGTCTTCAATTACATTGATTGGTAAATCAACAATATCCAAGTAAGCGAAAATCAGTTAAAGTCAGAGTTTCTTATTTTAAAGAAAGTAGAATTTATTTCTTTCTGACTGGTGGTAATATTTTGAAATAATTATTTTATTTGCTTTATTAAATATATAATAAATTTATTGTCAACTAATGACTTATTACTATTTTTATACTATAATTAAAATTTTTTTTTTAATATATTTGGAGACTATGAAGTTAGACGCTTTAATATCGATTATGTCCAATTAATATAATAAATAAAATATGTACCTACAGATGTGAATTAAATTAGTCATTTGAGAGAGAGGAAAGGGTCATGACGGAAGAATGTCCAATATTGTGTGTACCTAAGATATATTTAAATTCACAACTTCTTGTAATAATTATTTATTTATGGTTTTTGTGTTTAATTTGTAGAACTCCATATTTATTTTTATCGAAATTTAAAATAAATTAAATTTTAATAAATATTATTATTAAGTTCTACGGGTTAAGTATTTTTGTGTGTTACAGCTGTTTCGGCTTGTAAGGCCATTATCTAACAGTGGATATACCACGTACAAACGACTTATTTATACAATTTTAAATTACCCCTTCCCCTTTAGAGTAATTAGATATTTGTGGTGAAGCCCTGTAGTAATGTATGTTTTTTCCCGGGCACTTATCATTAAAGGTGCCTCGGTTAACGCTATGCTTAATTATCAAAATTCCCCGTTTTCTGCAAGTGTTATTTATAAATATTATTTTAATTTATGTCCTTGATTATTGGTTTCTTCAAAATATTTAGAAGTGGAGAGAAAATCATTTTTTGTTGATTATTTAAAAGTTTAATATTTGGATCCTTTTTATATTTATTTATTTTTAGTTGCTCAAGTAAATTCATCCTAAAACCTTTTGTTTCTATATGTAAAGGTTTTGGTTCGTTGTCACCTTGCGGGACGTGGTTTTCATTTAATAAATGGGCCGCAAATTTTGACTCTAAATTCTGACTATATTTCTAAATTTTGACTCTAAATTTTTCTTGTAATAAAACGCGACTTATATACCTTCTTAAGATATTATAATTTTTAGAAATATTGTTTGACCATTCATAATTATTTCAAAATTTTGAAACTCTAAGAAATTTTTTCAAACAGAGTATTGGCATTAGACATGCCACAAAACTATGAACAAGGAATTCACGGAAGGCCCATTTACTGAAGCGAAACACGTCATAAAAATCAAAACTTGAGTAAATCACATAGAATAATTGTGATCTCTCCGGGAATCGAATCCGGAACTCTCAGTGTAAGAAGCCAGTGTCAGGCGGGCTACAAGGGCCACTATTTATATTCATGTATATTTATTTTGTTGGTCTGTACTTGTACATCATATTTATAATTATAATTATAATTGAAATTTAACAAAAAGTTTAAATGCTTCTTAAATATATCTGTTCGCCTACTATATCCTAAGTCTCTAGGAATTTTGATATGATTTTAACACAGTTTAATTAAGAAAAACAATGTCAGAATTTTGATAAAAAAAATTAAATTGCGACAGAAATCTGAACTAATATATAAAGACGTAAAATTGTAAGTTTGGATGTAGGAGGTGATCTCCGAAACTACTCATCTGATTTCAAAAATTCTTTCACCAATATTTAGAATGGACTTTGTGGAAATAATCTATACATTATGTCGTTAAAATAAAAGGTCTTTTTGTGGTGATCTATTTTACAATTAAAACCGACGAAAAAATGGTCGAGCGATGCATTTTTTACGAACGCTGCCTTAACGCTAAGAAATATTAAAATAATTTCTGTAGAGAAGTTGAACTCAAAAAGTTCTATAAAAAAAACCGAGATGATATATATCTGTATTTAAAGGTATTAGGTCCTTACATATGAAATTGGCGTTTAGTATGGGAGGAACATAAAGCCGACTTTTTTTTATTATAATATATTTATTTAATCAAAGTATGTACCATTGCTATTTATGCACTTTTGCCATCTCATAGGTAGTTCATCGATCCCTTTACTAAAAAAACCATTCGGACGGGAAACAATAAAATCTTTGAAGGCGGTTTGGACTGCCCCATCGGAGTTGAATTTTTTCCTTTGCAAGAAGTTATCCAAATTTCGAAAAAAATGGTAATCTGTTGGGGCAAGGTCCGGAGAGTACGGTGGATGTCTTAGACATTCCAATTGAAGCTCCTCTAATTTGGTAGCCGTCTGTTGTGCAGTGTGTGGTCTAGCGTTATCATGAAGCAGCAGTGGCCTAGAGCGATTAACCAGCCTCGGTTGTTTAGCAGCTAGCTTTTCCATCATGGTTTACAGTTGCTGACAATAGACATCTGCCGTAATCGTCTGGCCAGATTTCAGAAAGCTGTAGTGAACGACACCAGCACTAGTCCACCAAACGCTCACAAGTAACTTTTTTGGAGTCAATTTTCGCTTGGGGCATGGTTTGGCTGGTTCGGCAGGGTCCAGCCATTGCGATGAGCACTTCCGATTATCGTACAGGATCCACTTTTCATCACAGGTAATGATTCGATTTAAAATCCCTTCATTATTTTGCCGGTTGAGTAATGCAACGCAGCAGTCAACGCGCGTTTGTTGATTTGCTTCACTCAATTCGTGAGGTACCCACCTTTCAAACTTTTTCACCTTACCAATTTGCTTCAAGTGGATTAAAACAGTTTTATCACTAACACCGCAGCCTGCAGCTAACTCGGATGTGGTTTGCGATGGATCCGCTTCCACAATAGCCTTCAATTCTTCATTATCAACTTCGGTCTCCGGCCGTCCACGGGGCTTGTTCTGCAGGTCGAAATTTCCAGAACTAAAACGTTGGAACCAAAAACGCACTGTGTTTTCTTTTGCGGCACCGTCGCCATACACATCATTAATCCTTCGAGCCGTTTCTGCAGCACTGGTGCCACGGTGGAACTCGTACTCGTAAATAACGCGATATTTCAAGTTTTTCATTTTGTAAACTGAGTGACGCAAAGAAAAAAACAATTGAGGAAAAAACAAATGAATTATAATTTTCAAAACACAAATACATGAGTAAATAGCTGTATAAATTTGGATTTGGAATTCCTAACCAAAGAGAAGATATTTGAGATCAAATTTGCCAGTACGGCAAAACGCCAATTTCATACATAAGGACCTAATATTCTATCAATTTGATAAAATCGGATCGGATAAAATTTGATCGGGGGCCCTCTTAGCGCAGTGGGTATGACACTGGCTTCTCACACCGAGGGTTCCGGGTTCGATTCCCGGTGAGATCACAATTTAATCTGTGTGATTTACTCAAGCCTGGGTGTTTTGCGATGTATTTCGCTTCTGTAATTGGGTCTCTTGGCCTGGTGAAACGTAAAAAAAATATATATGACTAAAAGTCACTAAAAATCTATGCGTGCGAAGCCGCGTATATGTACAGATCTCTCAAAACTTGTTCCAAATCCTTGTATATATAACATGGGATTGAAAGTGAATATCGAAATAATATTAATAATAAATAAGCGCTCAATTTTGTGAAAGATATATTTTATAGAAAAACTAACCCATAAAAAACAAGTTTATACAATACTCCCTTTCGCTTTGAATCAGGTTTCGTCTCTATACACGCGTCGGGCTAAGTACTCATATAGAATGATTTCAATTTGAAATAAAACATTAAAGTTTCCAAAAATCCAAAATTAAACTGTAATTATTATCTTTTTTAAAAAGAAAATTTGTTAGATCATTTTTATCGTCGCCACCAGTCTGCTTGCAAAGTTTCAGCTCGATTTGATCACGGGAAAAGGGTTAAAAATCGATCCAAAGTTTTTTCGTCAGACAAGCAAGCAAGCAGATGCTACGAGTTAAAAGAAAGGGAGTAAAAACACTATTGAGTATGTACTCACCTAATGAAGTTGAGGACTGTATCAGGCAGTGTCTCCGTGTCATTAACACAAGTTCCCGGTCTGGGTTCCGGTACTTTACTGGTGATGACGGGCAGCCAGGCTGATGAAGACGTGGCCTGCTCCTTGAACTTCCCCTCGAAAGCCTTCTGAATGTCTTTAGTAGTGAAGGTACAGATAGCAGACCCCATCAGGCCCGTAGATGCTGTAGTGAAAGCGCCGTAGAAGCGAGAGTCATCTCCGGGTATCTTGTAGATGCTCTCTGTTGAGAACGGAAAAAAGACATATTAGTTTGAGCATTAAATGGCATAAGTTTTCCAGAAACGGAGGGATGCTGATCGGAAAATAACATAGTTCTTGCTCTCACGCAATGGATACTTAAAAAGTTAATATATATTTTAAAATTATTATTTTTATTTTTGATAATGTCGCATATTTATCGCTGTTGGATTCGAGAAGAACGCTTTGGTAAATGATAAATTTTATACGGAATCAATCAAAACAACATTTTTATATATCTTTTTTATATACTTTATAGAGTGTTCGCTATTTGAAATCTATAAAATTGTTACCATTACAATAATATTTATAGATACGTAAACGTCACCATTGTTATTTATTTATTTATTTATTTAATATACACGGCGAAATAGCCTTTTACCTACAATGCATTTATTACATAATATTGAATCAGCACTATTATTTCTATAATTTTATTTTTCTGGCTACATCCATTCATGAATATATAATAATTCCTCTAAATAATTGATTTTACACATTTACCTATTTTTTTTTCCATACAACAATTTGCATGGTTCTAAAATAAAGAAAGCCTGTTATCACATCAACTTAGATATTCAGTGGACTATCAATGCATAATAAATAATGCATTTAAAATGCAATAGGTACACTGTGCAAATATTTTTATAACAATGCGTTGAGTCATTGTAAAATAATAAAATAATAAATTATAATAAAAACTTGTGTACATAATATCGAATTTTTGGCAATATTGAAATATTTTTTTATGAAATGATGGTAAGCTTTCAAAAGGCATTATATTGAATGGTTTATTGAATATAGGGGTTCTTTAGGGTGTGTTTTATCTCTGATGGAGACATCGCTACACACTCCAAGGGTTTACGTGAATGACACACACATTCTATGAAGGGTATAGGCAGTCGATACGATTAATAAAATTGATACTTTGAGTACATACGCTATATTCAGAAGCTCAAAAAATATAGTTTATACTATTTATAATATTGAAAAAAATATATAAATAAAAACAATCTTCGGGTTATATAGGGTATGTTGTATTTAAAAAAAAAAGATTTTCTACATTAATTTTTTTAAACCTTTAACAGGCAAAGTTTCTTAAACGAATTTGCTTACATTAATTATAAATGTTTGATACTTTGACGTATAGGTTTTGTCCACAGAAGGATACTCATTTAGATGTAAACGAGTAAAATACTGAAAATAATTTTCAGGCATATTTAAGTGTATATGTTAAATAATTCTGAAGAAATTAAAATAAAGATATGAAAAGGTATTGCTCCATACTCAAGTTAAAAAATAGAGAAGTCTCATTTACTAGCGACGACATCATATACTATTTCAAAGGAATGAATAATTTCAGCCGTAAATCAAGAATTTCTGTTTATATATAAAATTATTAATGGACACAACAATATCTTTGAATTATTTAGAAAAATAAAAAAAAACTGACATGAACAAGACGACTATATAAGAAGAAAAGATTAAATAAGATTACCATTCCGAAAGAAAAAAGATCGCCAACTTCCATAATGTACAGTGGAATGAAATTATATATGTAACTACCAGGGGATATTAGGAACGAAAACAATATAAGGACTTTTAAGGAAAAACTAAAAAAATACGTGATACATACTTTTGAATAATTAATATACTTACATCTAATGCAAAAATGTACATATTAGGAAATATAAAAATTGTTGTATTACCTACTTAAAAATTAAAAAAAAAATTGCGTAGTTATGAGGTGCAAAAATAACATATATACAACTTTATGAATTTGGTGAACGTTACATTGTATAAAGTGATTACTTATCTAAGCCTACCTCATTAATTCAGGTGGAAAGCCCTGTAAAGGCACAATAAAATCTTTCATACTTTCTCACACGTCTCTATGAGACATCTATAATTGAACTTAATTAAATATCTACTTATTTGCTTTCTTTATCTTACTACGTAACCAATAAAAATACATTGAAACAACTTTTACCTACTGAAATCATTCCACGTTTCAACTTACATGGAAATAAAATATAGAAAAAAATTCCCGTCCAAGAAAATGCTTCTTATAACTCGAATGGCTATTCTTTAAAATCAATATTGCGACATTACATCTTATAAAACCCGGTGTGAAGGACTAAAATAGCGTGCAAGAAAAAATAATCCTTAGAGATCAGGGGGAAGCAGGCAGCTAATGGCCGAGGTAGTATTGAAGGGATTTTGATGTGTACGTTTAATATCGCAAGGGTTACTTTCGTTTACCAACCGAAATGAAATTGATGAGATTTGAGGGCAGACGACACTCGTTGAGACTGTGCTAAGCCCTTTTAAAAGGTTTAAGGTTTCAATTTCTATAAATGTGAAGGGGATTTAGGATCTGAGTCAGCTCAGCCTCGAAGAAATTGGCAAATGAAAAGCATCTTAGGTGACTGAAGAAAAAATATGAAAAAATATTATTAAATAAATGTAATAAATAATATAATTAATAAAAATGAACCTTGTTTTCACGACTTTTGTATTGAAAAATATCAACTTGTTTCAGAGCCCATGTCCCTTCTTCATGATAAATTCACTTCTAATTCGTTCATTCTGTCCTCGAACGTACACAGATTTTCTACACATACATCTAAGAGATCGCATTTTTACTGCATTCAGTCAACTTTCATTTTATTGCTATTTCCAGTCTTCACTTCCATACATCAAAGTTGGCACCAGAACTCTAGTATGTAACACTAGTCTTGCTTCTTTGTTTCTGTTGTTTTCCTAGTCTTGCTTCCTTGTTATTGTTGCTTTCTTGTTCCTTGTGCTTATTGTTGAATTGCAAGACACCATTATAATGTATAATCTAATTAGCATCAGACAAGTTCAGACAAATATTTTTGAGTGTGAGGTCTATGAGTGAGGATGGTTAAGAAAATATAAAGGGCAAGTGTTGAAGGTAACAGGAATAGTGGGTGTTCGCAAAAGACCTGGCATTATCAGATTCTACAAGTTTTGGAGGATGGCCTCATTAAAAGCCCCAGCAACCGTAGAGCATGCATGAGAAGATGTATGAATGTAGCCGAAGCAAAAGTAGTGTGCCGAGATACAGGAATATGGCGTTCTATCCTCTCTGCCTAAAAATAAAAAAATACAAATTACGGGCTCAGGCAACACGCAGGTGTCGCCTCTCACAAAATTAAACGCTATAGATTTTTTTATATATATTTTTAGGTTTAAGCGAATAAGGTCAATTAAAAATAAACAAATGGTTTTCTTATATTCAAGAACACATTCTTATTGTGAAGTTGCAATTTTTTTTCCGGGGCAGGCGCTTTGTCCTATTACGCTATAGAAGCCTTGTATATATTTAAAGGAGGATATCCGTGGTTCGAATCCCGGTAGCAGCCAAATATTTTTTCGTGGATTTGACTTTTCTCTATGTCTTTCTAATTGATTAATTAATTTGGTTTTAAATGGTTTTCTATTCATAAATTTTCCGACTCAAAATACTGTAAATATAATGTCTCTATTTTTCGCGTGTATGTCTAATGATTACATATTTTGTCTTCTGTGAATTTAATTAAAATCGTTTGTATTAACCGCTTGTATCGGTAATGAGATACCATTCATATAGTCCTCTAGAATCACTGTATCCAAATTTGGTGACCATATATTAAAGTATACAGAATACTTACATACATATGTATGGAATTAAAACCTGAAGCTGGCGGAAGAGAGACGAAAGTAGACTGAATGCAGTGGAAATGAGATACCCCAGACGCATGAGTGAATTTATTATAATAGTGTAAAGAATGAAAATATTAGGAACGAATATAAAACTGATCTTGGCATAATTAATATAATTAAAGGCTCAGGCGATTTGGGCATGTTGAGCGAATGAATAAGAAAAAAATAACTAACCATCATTGTTAGTTAGTTAGTTAGGTCTAAAGATTAACGAAAAAATAATGATTACCTCTGCGCTTTCATTCTGATGAAACGAAAACCTACCAGGGCCGAGAAATGCGTTTTCATGTTGCTTCATTTTCCGACCGTGCATCGGATATTCTAAGGGTGGGAACGATATCGGGGGGAAAGGGGTGTGTTTTTCAATTTTCAGACGCGTGACTGAAATGGACGATGGTGAAAGTTTGTCACGTGAGACGGGGATAGGGGACCGTTGCGTTAGGGGTTGCATTCTCAAACTGTACCTACGATATCAATGGTTCAGCTAACTAAAAATGCTTTGAAGAACTTAAGTCGTTTGGCAAAAGAAGACAAGCAAAAACATTATTTTTAACATTTCAGTAAGTGATTTAATCGGTTTAAACCGAAAACGGTTAAATTGTAATTGATCAATTTTAGAACAAACAAAAACCGAATATTCTGGTTTGGGTCTTCTGGAGTATTGTATCGTGTTATTCCAACCTTTCTGGTCGACGTTTTGGATCCCATTGCAGGGTCCATCATCAAGGCTGATGTGTTATTGTGAGTGTTGGTGTTATGGTTAAGTATTGGCTCGCAATACCGTGTCGGAAGCTTGGTGTTTCTGTGTTTTTGTGTTTCGTGGCAATATCGTGTTGTTTTGTGTTGTGTGTATGTTCATCTGTTGTCTGATCACTATCTCTGAAAACCTAAGAACATTCTTAAAAACCGAATATTTTCAATACCGTCTCAGATAATAATTAGATAATATAAAACAAATTCTTGGGTAAAAAAGGAAGCAAAGCGCAAAAGATTAAAAGATTAAAAAGTGAGAAGGTTCAAACGCATGGTGTGGTTTAGTAAAGAACTTGCTCGATGCAACTATTCATCGCGTCCAAGGATATTTGTAAATTTAAAGCATAAATAATCATTCTAGCTTTAACATAACATCATTGTAACTTGGTGGTCTAAGAATTAATTTTCATCCTTGATGATAGATTATAATATATACTCGTATTAAATACTATTAACATTATTATCTCTACCTGAGTAATTTAACAAGTAGTTAGATTAATACTTCACCTGTTGATAAGAGCTTATGTTTGAAAAAAAAATTAGTTAACTCGGGTAGAGGTAACAACGTTGGTATTATTTAATTATTTTTTTTTGTTATTTTTTTTATTGCATAACAGATTGCTCCACTTATTATACAAGTTATAACTTGGAGTGAGTACCTATATGGAGGCAATCCTCTGCTTGATGCTTCAATGGTATCATTAAATACATCGACATGAATTCTCAGTTCATTTAGGAGTTAAAGAGGAGGAGGAGAACACTACGCGTTGTGGTGTGCTTATTCATCACATATACAATAATCTATCATTATGAATAATAATCTCTACAATGTAAACGCCAAATCCATCAATAATAGAAATTTCATCCATTTACAACTAAAATTTAATATAAGAAGATGTCATCTATCTTAGTAAGTCTATTACCAAGCATTGTTTGGAAGCTAAGTTTTGATTTTGCGCTCACCTCGAAAGCTCAGCACGCTGACAGTGTAGACTTATATTATATATCTTATTTATTATTTTATTAACGCTCTCATTTTAAACGATTGCTCGAAAGAGAAATTGAAAACGTCAGATTTTTTAAGGCTGTATTAAATTTATATTTGAAGGACCTGTCGTGGGGTGCAAGGGTCAGGAAGGGTAGATTTGCTGGAATGATTACGCAAGCGGGAACGACGAAGTTCGGGAATTTCACCGTACGTGCGTCTATTTTCACGATTAAAATATACGTTTTGGTGAATGCGCGAATCTGAGACCCATCCAAGAGTTAAGTGCTCTCCTCTCGTATCAAAACTGCGAATGGACCATTGCAGGAGGGAAGCCGGATATTTAAGTAATATTTGGATGTTTAAAAAAAACTTTTTTTTTTTTAAATAGAGATGCGAAAACAGAATACATGTCACATCAATATTCTTACTATTTTCAAACTAAGCTAAATGCTTGTGCAATGAAAATAGGACTAACTTGTTAGTCTGGAGTGAGGATCGAACCCGAGACCTTTGGATCACGAGGCGAGAGTCCTAACCACAAGACCAACAAACTACTCAAAAACTTTACTTTTATAGTTTATATTCGCAACTTATTTTAATAAATTTTGTAAAAGTAATGATAGGGTACCGAGAAATTTGGTATACAGTTCAATAACCAAAAATGTCCTTTCTGTCTATTTTGTGTTTTTTTATTTTTTACGACCTTTCTGTCTCATTTTTCGGATGCCATTGCAGAGTTCATCATCAGGGTTGATGTATCAAAACAAATCCCTACAAACAGATGAGTACAATAACCATCAAGAAAAATAAAATAGTGTGTTTGTTTATGCTCAACATCAACCACGTTATTTCGAAAATATAACACAATAACAAAATCAAATCAAATCAATAATTGAAAATATAGGATATAAAAGAGCTAGTCTCTATTACAGATAGATCCTTACCTCAATTATGAGTTGAAAATGTTCAAGCAACAATGTCCTAATATCAGTAGTTATTGAAGATTAGCGTTTAAAGATTTTTTTTTAATATTCCTAACTTATCTTCTGGAAAACATTATACTGTCATGAAGACAATTCATATCAAATATGGAAAATTCATTCGTATTAATAAAATTCAAATAAAATAATAAATACCTAAAAAAAATATTTTTCAAAATTCTGCAAGATTTTAATAATGTTATTTGACTTAAGTTGGAGCAAATTAATTTTTAATATTCAATACAAGTATCTATAATGAGATTTAATGCTTTACTTAAAAAAATAAGTCAGAAATATAAAAAAAAATGCAGACTTTGAAATTGTTTATCTCTATAGCTATTGATATTTTAAACATTGTCGCATGAACATTCACGACTAATAATTTGGCCATCTATTCACCTGTAAAGTGTTGTGGACTAGATCTATTAAACCTTGTATTTTACAACTTTTCATAGAAAATCAAACACACGACTTCTGATCAAGGAGACTGCAATCAATTAATGCAACGAATTGAACCAAAACAAGCTCTTTCTGCGTAAAACATTTTTTTTTAAAATTATTATTTTTTATTTTTTTTATTTTTTTTTTAATTATTGACATATTTTGATAGCTTGAGAAATAGATTATCTTGGGCGTCTTTTTGGTCCGAAGAAGATCTTGAAGAATACCAATAAAAAAAAGTGGGTAAATTAAAAACGTTACATCTGGATATGGATCCGAAGTTAGCTGTGAGAGGAATCCAGGACCAAGACTTATCGAGCTGCATAACATCACATGTTATTGAGGTTATATATACTGTACGTAAATACAGATACGAAGTAAAAAGTAAAAGTATTGATTAATGCTTTAAATCGTGAATGAATCCATGTAACCTTAAATATTGTTACATAACTCTAGATCCTCCAGAGTAAAAAAATGTTTAAATTTATATGATATATATTTTTGTATTTTATCTATAGAAACATTATAGAATACCATAATAATTGACGATTAAATATATTAACTTTCAAAATGGTTCGTGCAAAGAATTCGGAATAATTTATATATTGTTTCTAAATTTATATTGCAGGAAAATGACAAGAAGCGAAATAATAACGAAGAGAAAATTTAAGAGAATGAAAATAAACCATTAGTGAAAACACTTTCCATGCCTTGATAAAATATCTCTCAGAATATTTTATTTCAAAAGAGACGTGAAATATTTTCTTGTACTGGGTACCACATAAAAGTGTTTTTAAATAACTACCTTATAAAGTTATAAGGTGATTAATTTTTCAATAGATTGATTGGTTTCAATAGGTATTTGAGGTAAAAATTCTTTGATTTGAAATCAATCAAATAATTTAAGAATAATAACTTTGGATTATTTAATTTGGAAATAAGAAAATATTTTTATTTTAATTATGTATTCATTTTATCCCAAATCATATAAAATATGCTTTATCAACTTTTTGCAAAAGCAAATATTTTTTTCAATGTATCTTTATTCCTTCTGATAATAAAAGAAATGTATCAAAAATAAATGATGACAAAATAATCAGCGCGGTTAAAAAAATAAATAAATTTGTTTACCTTTAAAATAAATAAACTTTAAAACAAATAAATTTGACAATTGCTATATGTATATTCTTTCATTACAGTGTATTTGTTGAGGGGTATAAAAGCAAAGGTAGCAATATCCAATAAAATCACAAAAATGTTTTGATATACGTCACCGAGGACTACTTATTCAAAATGTACTGAATTCTACATTTTATGTATCTATCCTTCTAAAATCATATATTTATATGCTATGTTTCCTATAAAATCTTGAATTCAGCACAAGGTGAATTAGTAATCCTCGATGACTGCATTAATTTTTTGGATACTGCTGCTTTGCTTTTATTCCTACCCAACATATTTGGTTTGTAGAAAAAGTATCCCCAATTTAAAAAAATAAGTAAATGAAGATATAAATTTCAAATCAAAAACTAAAATTTTATTAAAAAAATTAACATCAATTATGTATTGAAGTAAAATATACCTACATACTTTTTATCGTGCATAGCTTAGTATACAATGAAACCATTTAAAAATTATTCGGTCTATATCATGAGCACGTGTTATTAAAATAAGATATGTACAAGGAATACATGTTGAATTAACATTCTTACTATTCTTAAACTAAGCTAGATGTCTTTTGTATAAAAATCCGCCTGTGTTGCTAGTCTCCTGGAATGAGGTTCGAATCCCCAACTAAACTGAAATTTCAAGAACGTCGCTTGTAATTTTCTACTATAACATTGTTATTAAAAACCCTCCTTTTAAAATACGAGAAAAACATTCTACTTAAAAAAAAAATATGCCACATGATGGATATAAAAGCAAAGGCAGCAATATCCACAAAATTAAAAAATGTTTTGAATGCTGTCATCGAAGATTTCTAAATTAGAATGTACTGAGTTCTAAATATAAAGTATTTATCCCTTCCAAAACCATGTTAGTGTTCAAATAAATTTATAGGTATATTTCCTATAAAAACTCGAATTTCGTAATCCTCGATGATTGCATTAAAATATTTTTTGGACATTGCTGCATTTGTTTTTACACTCCACAATATAGTAGTTTAAATATTTTATATTGCATTTGAAGGAATTTAAAACAAAAACGCCCTTACGCGTACAACGAGAATACAGGTTGACGTATTTAAATATAATTATTTGGCAAAGTCGATTACTAATTTTGAAATCATATTTATTACTCCCTTTCTTCTAACTCGTAGCGTCTGCTTGTCAACTTGTCGTCTTGTCTGCTTGTCTGACGAAAAAACTTTGGATCGATTTTTAACCCTTTTACCGCAATCCAATCGAGCTGAAACTTTGCAAGCAGACTCGTGGCGACGATCAAGAAGATCTATCAAATTTTCGTTAAAAAAAATAAAAAAAATTTTGGATTTTTCAAATTTTTAATCGTTTTTTCATACAACTTACTAAGTTGTATGAAAATATTTCAACGCGTCTGGTAGACGCGAAACCTGATTATAGTATAATTTTGAATTTTGGAAATTTTTTATTACTCCTTTTCGTAGCGTCGACCGAAGCCCAACGCGTAGGTTTAAGCGCCAAACCAGTTTCCACTAGAAAATGAGAAAGGGAGTATAATAAATACTTGGTTTTTATGGGCTGCTTTTTTTAAAAATCTTTGCTCTGGCTTTAAAATTAATAGTATAAACAAATTTTCCAAATTTTACCTATAGGATAGTAAGCTTATGTTTCAGTTACCCTCAATTAAGCTACCTACTGTGTACATAAAATGTTTAAAAGGAAATAATGCAGTTAAAAAAATATTTAAAAACCGATTAAGGTTATATTGGATGTCGAGATGTTGGAACTGAAATACATCATGTTGTTCGAGAGGGAAAACTTCTATCGCGGCGAGCAAACATCGTTGTCTCGGAACATGTAACCGATACTCTCGTTCCTTATTTCTCCATTACCCAAACATTTGGTATAAACTCAGGTGTGGAACGCAAGCCGGGAGATAGTCTCGGGGAGGCAGTCTGGGCGCGCGGGGGAGGGGGGCGGCAGTCAGTTTCACTCAAGGGCTGTTTGGTCAGGGGTACGAATCCGAGACGTTCGTGATTCCACTGCCAAATGCCAGGTTAGTGGACTTACGGCAAACAGGGGAGTTATATTTTTAAGAAAACATGATCAACGACAGAGAGGGTAGTTTCCTAAATAGAAAAGTTTGGCCACCTGTAGGCGTTTAGAGAAATCTTTATTTATGTTTATTCTTATTCCTAACAGCACTGCATGAATATCCGTTTTTAGAATTTAATGCCATAATTGAAATCTATTACAATTAAGCGATCGTTTGGAAGGGCAAATGAAATTTAGCGGTGAGGGGTACTTTCTCTCGTAGATTTTCTTGCATTTTGTATCTCAAATTTCTACGGAAAGCTATCAAATTAAAATTTACTTATTCAAATTTATTTTGTGCCACTATTTATAAAACAAAATAGTGAAACATTTGTTTTAAATACTAAATTTTATTTTACATTTTTTAACATGTTTCGTGTGCGATGCTCCTTTCTTCAGGTCAATGAATATACTGAAATTAATGATCAAATATAGACAGATTCAGTTATGGTGGGAGGGGGTTGGATGGGGCGTGGTTAAAATTACGCAGGTACAAAGTAATTATAATGGGAAGAGGTTTAAGAAAAGGCTGTTTATAAAGTTTATTTGATCGTTTATAATATTTAAGTTTCTATTAATACTTTTTCTGATTTCATATATTTCTAGATTATCCAAATGAAAACCCTTAGTATTGCTATGTAATTTTTTTTGAAACCGGTACCTATATAGAGTGATAAGATTCTATTAGATGGTTTGAAAATTCCGAATAATTATTATTGCTAAGGTATCTCAAATGCTCGTTGAATCTATAAAATTTAAAAAAAAACATGTTGAATTTTTAAAAATAAAATTCATGTGTGGTTAAAACAAGGTTTCTATTATTTTATTTACAAAATTTACTTATTTAGTTTTATGTAATCCAAATGCATTTAAGTATCACACGTTTCAAAGATGTATGAAAGTGGATCTGGTAGTGTTGGTGGGTCAGGACAGAAGAGTATGGCGTTCTATCCTCTCTACCTCGTTCTACTGCGTAACGGCATGATGTTGAGTTAGCTATTTATTTATAATTTTAAAAATATCAGTCTTGCTCATACACATGTTGGTGACCACTATATTAACAGAACAAACAAATGTGAAAGTCTTTTTATTATCATTTAAAACCAGTCATAAATATTATAAAAACTGAAAGAATAAATCAAGTACAGGGAGATTAGAAAACAGTTTAGCTAAAGAAGATTAATTGTAATAATAGATATTTAAAAATATATCGCTGGCTTACAAGTGTTGAGCAATTTAAAATTCCGTAGAGTTACACGGAGCAGAAATAATAAAGGCTTATGTGTGGTGGAACAAGGAAGGGAGAAAGTGCACAAGACAGGTGAGTAGAAGGAAGAAGGCAGGTGGAACGTGAGAAGCATAAATTGTATTGTTGGTCTCGAGTTGTCTTTGCACGTGTTTTTTGAAGCCAGTGTCTTAGATGAATTTTAAGTACAATACTGTTTAGGCGTACCTACTATGTTTGTTCATCTATTCTTCTTTGTATTATTTCGGAAATTTCAAATATATTTATGCAAGGTGTAACAGAGCTAGTCCACAATACTGCAAGGGTGGATTCCTGCCTTGATTATTAGTCGAAAATGTTCAAGCAACCATGACTTAATATCAATAGTTAAGGAGATATGCGACATCTAAGTTTATATTTTTTTATAATATTTCTAACTTATTTTTTGCAAAACGTTGGACCATCATACACAGTAAATACTTTTTTAATATAAGTCAAACAAACATCATAAATATACATATACTAAATCTAGTGAAAATACATATACAATGCAACAATAGGGGAAGTAATTAGCATGCAGGCAGTTAACTATGTTGCATAATAAGCTCCCTGCGCACCACCTTGACCTTTGCATAAAAATTTTACCCAATCAAGTCAGAAAGCATACCATTATACATCGTTCGTATTTTACCCTAAGAAAGTTCTTTCTTCATTGTAATTCCGTTGATTATATAACATCTTTTTTAATTGTATTTTAATGTCGCACTAAGACATATCAGGATCGTAAAGAACTTTTAAGTATAATTCTATTAAAAATACAATTAAAATAATTATTTAATTAATTATTAAATAAATTTAGGCTGAAGACTAGCGATATTGGCGATAAATTAATCTACAAACGGCTGAAAGAAGAGCGACCCACCGAGCATTGTTAATCACTAAAATTAATGTACTAAATTGTTCAGCGAATTAAACAATAATTCTGATATTAGAGATACAATAATAATTGGGACGGCTCTCCGCGAACTGAATCCTCGAAATCCTTTCATAACTCCGGATCCCATGAACGGCGGCGCTTCGAAATCCATAAATTACTGTTACGGCGGAAATATTCGGCGTGTAGTGAAGTGATATTTAAATTTTTATCGCAATAAGCGGGCGCGACCCGAGCCTTCAATCCACCCGGGATTTGGAGCAAATTGCCTGTAAGCTCTGTGCAAAGTTAGAGAATAATATGCGAATGTTGATACGAGATAATTTGGCCGCACGAAAGAAAAAACGATTCCTTTGATGATATTTTAGTATGAAAATTTTACGTGAAAACGCTGTCGGCATTCACGGAAAAATGCACAAAGTACGTTTATTACTTTTAATTCATTTTAAAAAAATAATTATATTTTGTTTGTATATTTAATTTTAAATACACAGAGAGAAATCTTGTCAAAGTTGTAGGAGAATCCTGCTTCGGAGAACCCCTTCAGAGACACGGAGCATATCAATATTCTAAGTGATTCCGTTCAGCAAAGAGGTAGCTCTTCTAACAGGTTATACCTGTCGGTCGGCAGGTTGGTCTTATATATTGAAATGTGAAACAATCTATATTGACACTGTCCTAGGTATTTATCAGGAACATATAAACCGATGCACCGCATAATTCTAGGATTATCGGACATACCACGCAACAATCGATAAAATACTATAATGAGGCTAAAAGGAGTCGCTCACTCATATCAAGTGACAGTTGTTTGAAGTTGGCATAATACTACCGAAGGATCTGGAATCAGCTCCGACTTTCGAGAGACGTCCCCAAAAGTCTGGAAAACGCGAGGAACTTCTCGAAAATGCGAGAAGCGTCTCAGAATTTTGATAACAGCATTAGCCACTATAAATACGTCACGCGAGAGTAAGAAGGGGTTGTTTTCCGTGCGCGTTCACAGCGATAATAAAAGCGAAGGTAGCCGCGGGCGGCGAGTCAGTCCGGCCAAGCAAGCAGTAGCGGCAAGAAGCCAATGGTCCCAAGCAAGCGGAGATTCGACAGCGATTCTAGAAAGTTCTTACGTGGCGAGATAAACCGAAACGATATTAATAAGTGCGGAAATTGATGGAATATTCTAGTGAACCATGAAAATAGTTTAAAAGCGAATATAAAGTGTCTATTTACGAGTGATAAATTGCGAAACAGTTTAATTTAAGGAATAGCTTACATTTAATAGCGATAAGTGACCTTGTACGTTAGTTTAATTATTTAATGGGTATTCGATAAATCCTGTATCAAATCCCAGCGTTTTCATTAATTCCTCCTGCAGCTACGACACGTGACAATACGTAATCATATACATGTTACTTTTAGTCTCTAAAATATGCCAAGAATACTTCACTCGGTTGGGTAAACAGAATAGTGCAAGTATTGACGGCGTCAGGTTAACAAGACACTGGAGGATGGCCCTATTAGAGCCTCAATATTTATCGTGCTTGCACGTGAAGAATGAAGCAAGAGTTGTGTCAGGACATAAACGTGTGGCGTTCCATCTTCTTTGCCTACCATGGTGAGAAAATGGCTTGATCGTGAGTGAATATTGTACGATAACCTACAAAAAAGATGTTTGTTTGCACAATAATTGTGAGTCTAGCTAAGTTATTTGAGAAATGGATTATATGAAGGTTTTAAGAAGCGGACAGTGGGTGTCGAGGAAGGGAACACGCCCTTGCCTTGATTATTGTCTTGGCAGACCTCCGAATCCAGGGCGAAGCTGACACGGCAGTATGTTGTTTCAACTAATCTACTAAAATTAAAAGTAAAATTTGTAAGTGGATGTAGGAGGTAATCTCCGAAACTACCCATTCGATTTCAAAAATTCTTTCACCAATATTTAGCATAGAACTTCAGGTGTGGACGTAAGCTGTATAAATCCATTTTGTAAATAATAAAAATAAGAAAGATTAAAAGGGATGGGGACCATTTTTCAACGTAATTTGACGAAAAAATGTCGAGCGAATGCGTTTCTTATAAACGTTGCCTTAAGAGATATACAAATGCTCTCTATAGACAAGTTGTAAAGCTTAAAAAGACCGGAGTGATATATATCTATATTTAAATTATTGTGCAGTGCCTGGTATCCAGGATGTCCGATGTATGCATGCAGAGTGAACTTCTAATGAATGTCAGCAAATCTAATGTGATGATATTCGAGAGAGACGAAAGAGTGACTAAGTGTGATATAATTGTAAACAACGAATGCTTGAACGAGTTTGTGTATTTGGGACACGGCAAGGCTGAGAATGATATCGAAAGGAGAATGACTACGGGAAAATTTAATGGTGCTCTAAATGCAATTACGGCCTATAAGAATCTGTCAAAGGAAGCAAGCCTAGCCGTACATAATGGCGTTCTAGTGCCAACCCTTAAGTATGGAAGTGAAGCCTGGGATTGGCAAAATAGGAATGAAAGTAGACTGAATGCGGTGGAAATGCGGTCACTAAGACGCTTGTGTGGAAAATCTTTGGTTGATAGATTAAGTAATGAACAAATTAGAAGTGAATGTAATGCTGGCTGTAGTGTGGTAGATAGAATACAGAAAAGAGTGCTGAGATGGTTTGGTCATGCTGAACGAGGAAAGGATGATTAAGAAAAAATATGAGGCGAGTGTTAAAGGCAACAGGAATAGAAGGTGTCCGCGAAAGACCTGGTACGATCAGATACTACAAGTATTCGAGGATGGCCCTGTTAAAAGCCGCAACAATCGTAGAACTTGTATGAGAAGATGAATGAATGTGGCGTTCAATTCTCTCTGCCTACCCCTGCGGGGAAACGGCGTAATGGTTAGTTAGTAAGTTAGTTAGTTAAATTATCATCAGGGAAATTTTATGTACATACAGCTGACAGCTCCCCGCAGGGCCTAGCAGCAAGCAATCGCCGATTGCTTTAATACTAGTAATTAGCATGCAGTATAGGGAAAAAGTGTGCGAGGGAGAAGTTCTAGTAGGTGCGTTCATAAAGATCGAACAATATTCATACAGTGGCAAGTGACTTACGTATCTCGTTGAAGTAGAACGGAAACTCTCCCGGGATGCTGCAGTTGAGCCTGGCCTTGAGGTAGGTGGCCCAGTTCTGGCTCAGGATGTTCTTGCCCCCCGTGTCTCTCTTGCAGACCCTGGCCACCCTGGAGTACACGGCCTTGCCGCAGTTGATGTACTCCACGGCCGTCTCGCGGAAGAAGAAGAACACGTGGTCTCCGACGTCGAAGGAGCCGACGAAGTTTGGCTCTGAAAGCAAAACAAAATGATTTATGACTGTCCTTTTGTTGTTAATACGAATTGATCCATTTTAATTTATACATTTGTTTTTATTGATTCATACTTTATTGTGATAATGTGAATGAAATGAAAAATAAACTAAAATTATAAAAAAATGGTAATGGTAAGACTGTATTCTCTTACTTCGGAGATATGATTATAGAAATTGGCATGTATATCGACCACGCGACGCTACATAATTAATATTAACTAGCTTTGACCCGTCAAAATGACAATACATGCTTGAATGTCATTGACTTCGGCAAAAAGTTTAAATGTTTACATTTCTCTTTTCTATAAAGATTTTTAGAATTTTAATTTTTATGAGTTTAGTTTGTTGGTAGCAGACACTTGCCTAGTGATCTGGTGGTCGGTGGTTCGGGCCCCATTCTAGAATATCAGCAAGCTAATCCCATTTTCATAGCACAGGTTTTTGGCTTAGTTTGAGAATAGTAAGAATATTGATGCGACACATATTCCGTGTTCGCATCTCTCTTTATTTACAAAAAAATGTTTATAATAATAATTTTAGTATTTAAAATATTAAAAATACAATATTTATTCTATAACGAATATTTTGGTTAATTTTGGTAGCGTTAGTGACAGATATTTTTATATAGAAAATTGTGATATTATTTTCCCTCAAAATAGTTATTTGAGTTGATGGGCATATTTACAGTGATAGAGGATATCAAATGATTGAGTACAATGCAAAATAACTTGCATGGTTTGTTTATTAAATTATGTAAAATAAGTATCGTTTGAGAAAGCTATAAAATGTAGATTTGTTTAGTTATTAAAAATGTATTATTTATAAAAAAATATATGTATATAAACTTAAGGCAATATTGAATAAAGAAAGTCAGGAAGATGATATATTAAAGGAATTATCATACTGCAAATGCATCATGACAGCAATATTATACTCTGAACTCGACTGGTAGTTGTTAAGAGATTATTTAAAAAAAATAGTAAAAGGTTCCAATACTTTTGAAATTTATGATCATCCTCAATATGAGATTATATCTATTGATGACATAAAAGTGTACAAAAGAAAAGCATTACATAAAATTCCCAATACATCAAGCCGTGAGTTACTTTTCTGAGCCATGGCACGTATTAAAAATGTGTCTCTCTATGCATTGCGCCAAATATTAATGAGCCTAATATTATATACGAGTATCGTTGCAAAGTGGTTCTGTTTTAGTTCTCGCCGATCGTTCGACGAAACCTACCCTTCATAAAAGACACACGTCAGATGCGAATGAACATTTTAATATGTCCATTGCTAATATTGAACAAGGGTGCACGAGAGCCCGGGCGGTAATAATCTTGATGAGAAATTCGCCACGTGCCTGGGGCACCGACTACGACCCTATTATGCTTTTGTAATATCCATAATATAAATCTTTGATAATCATCTGCATAGCCCAATATATTGCTAGTGATCGATATTACCTACATAATTATATATATTTTATCAAATATAATTCGATGGATTTGTAACATGAAGAGCTAAATGCAAATTGTATATCTTTCAGAAGAGCAAAGAACGTGTTTTTTTCGAAGATTGAGAATTTGATTGAGAACTAAAAGTTATAAAGAAACCAAAAAAAAAACAGATTTAAAAATTTGAAAATACTCTTATTAAGATAAAGAAGAAAGATAAAGATCATGATGATCTTTAAAATAGGTAAAATATTATGACACATTAAAGTACTCGAATTTAGAGAGTAACAGAACCCCTCATATACATGCATTTCTTATATATATTTTCACCTAAGTTATGTTATCTATATATTTATATATTTAGATATTTAGTTTGATATTTCACCTGTAAATAAGAGTTTTTGTAACTCTCAAAACTCGAGTAGTATAATGTATAAAATTAATCTCAAGTAGAGTAATAACATACTCGTAATAGGAATAGAGTAAATAAATAGGAAAAGAGTAAGATTACCATGTAAGAAAAAAGTGTATTCGCAAAATTGTTTAATTAACATAGGTACAGAGAATTAAAATGTATGATGAAAATAAAAGTAAATTGAGCGATTTTAAAAATTAATGTTACAATTACGAGTATTGTAAGAGTAACAAAGTATTAGAGCTTATAAGATGGCAATGTACATATGCAATAATAATTAATTAAAAAATGTAGTATATAATATAATAAATAAAGATTATAAAATGTAAAATATAGGTTGATATAAAAATTGTAATATTACCTACTTACATAGATTAAGAAAAAAATTATAGCCACCAACCAATTATGAAAGCTTAATTCTTACTCTGAAAATAAATTTAAAAAAAAAGTAATAAGTTTAAATCGTAAAAATCTTAGTTTGAATTAAGGAATATAACTAAAATTTTTAGAAGAGTAATTGGTGTAATTTTGAGGTAGTGGAATTTAATGGTATGCATCAGGTTACAGGGGTGTGTAACAGTTGGAATACTCACTGTCGAGCCACTTGGAGTCGTATTTGAGGGTCCTCTTGAAGGAGAACTCCCTCCTCCCCGTGGTGAGGTTGTGCAGGTCGGTCCTGAAGATGACGGTGTCGGCCTTGGTGAACTCCGCGTTGGTGCCGGAGTACAGGGCCGGCAGGTTGCCGGGGTTGCCCCTCTCCACCCACACGGCGGTGGAGTTGTCCGCGGGGTCGTAGGGGCACTTGGCGATGCCCATGCCGATGCCGGGCACGTATTCGTGGCGCGGCAGGTGCGTCAGGTTCGACTGGGGAAAGATAAAAATACGTCATATTTTTTTTATGAGAAAATAGTTACATGCCTCGGTAACGTGCATCATACGGCCCCTGCTTACGTATTTTTAAGAAAAAAAAAACAGGTTACATGTCGCATGTTCCATACCACACGACACCGTCAATCATACCACTAGTTCATAGAATATATTTTTAATACAGAAATAAGTAGTGTGGTAGATAGAATAAAAAAAGGAGTGCTGAAATGGTTTGGTCATGTGGAACGCATGAACGAAGAGAGGATAGTTAAGAAAATATATGCGGCGAGTGTTGAAGGCAGCAGGAATAGAGGGCGTCCGCGAAAGATCTGGCACGATCAGATACTACAAGTATTTGAAGATGGTCCTGTTAAAATCTGCAACAATCATAGAACTTGTATGAGAAGATGTATGAATGTGGCCGAAGCAAAAGTGGTGTGCTAGGATAGAAGAGTGTGGCGTTCAATCCTCTCTGCCTACCCCTGCGGGGAAACGGCGTCATGGTTAGTTAGTTAGTTAGAAATAAGTAGTAATAATATTAATAGAAATGGATAATTTCTATAGCGCCATTTTCGTAAAAAAAATTCACCTCAAGGCAAGGGCGCTTTATACTAATATTGTTTAGTCCTACACTGGTATTTGATTTAATGGAAAGAATTTTACAAAAATATGCGTTTTAAGTCTTTTTACTTCCTTTCTTTTAACTCGTGGCGTCTGCTTGCTTGCCGGCTTGCCGTCAACAAAAACTTTGGATCGATTTTTGACCCTTTTCCCGTGATCTATTCGAGCTGAAACTTGGCAAGTAGACTCGTGTTAACGATCAAGAAGATAATCTATCAAATTTTCGTTAAAAATAAATTAATAATTATAGTATAATTTCGGATTTTTAGAAATTTTAATTGGTTTTTTCAAATTGGAATCATTAGAAAAGTTTGATTACGGCGGCCCGATAACGTCGCGGAATATTTTCTGAATTTGAATTACTCCGTTGGTATACATAATAGGTACTTCACTACGAATTTCTAAAATCTAAATTGACTAACATATGTTTTTAGAATTTAATCTTCAAAGCATGAAGTTCATCAAAGCTCAAAACATCTGACATTTTAGAAATATATTAAATTACTGTAAGTTTAGTGTTATGTTATATGTTTTAATTCGTCTTTAATTGTTGTTATATTTTACAAAGAAAGGGAGTATAATAAAAACTTGTTTTTATGGGTTACTTTTTTTAAATACTGTTTTTGATGCACTGTTCCGTATTGCGTTCCGTATTAGGTAGGGAAGAGAGTTCCACGGCTTTGGGCCTGCCACCGCAAATGCCCGTTCACTTAACTTAGTCCTCTGGTAGAGGATAGTCGGAAAAGTTACATAAATCAAATTCATAGTGAACTTTGTTTGACATACGGAGGGAGAATTTTTCATTAAATTTTGAATATATAATGTTCTTTACACTTGGGTGAAATATCTATAGTTACAAAGATGAGCAACATCAAAATAAGTATTCTTTTCCTATACCTCTGGCTTATTTTTGTAGGTTAGAGAATATCATGAAAGAAATTTATGGAGAATATTAAAAATTAATTAATTAAGTAAGGAATTTGAAAAAAAAAGCAATTTTTTTGTCACTTCATTTGACTTGATATTAAAGTGAAAGAATTTTTAATATTTCATATGAGTTACTGAAATGGTCAGTTTAAAGTTTTACATAAAATAAGTAAAATATTTTTAAAAATCGTAAATTTTAATGTCTCTTATCTCAAAAACTGTCGACATTTCACACAAAGTATAAAGAATATTTTATTTTCGAAATTGAATGAAAAATTCTCTCTCTAAGTTTTTGCTACTAGCTACGAGATAACCTGTATAGTATCTAACAGGTTTCTGAAACGATTAACCTTTATCGGAGTAGTAAATAATGTTTTTTTTTGTTTTATTTAAACTCAGTTCCCGTAAAAGTACAGTACAATGTAAAACTTTAATGTATTTGCTATTCACGTCAGATATTTTTAAAATTACATTGATAAAAATAAAGTTAAAAATATATTTATAGGTAGAAGTGCGGTCGCTTAGGCGTGTGTGTGGATAAACTGTGTACAACATAGTGAAGAATGAACGAATTAGAAGTGATTGTATTGCCGACTCTAGCGTAGTTAATAGAATAAAGAAGGAATCGCTGAGATCAATGGGATATTTTGGTCATGCAGAACAAATATAATCAGGGGGTCATAGCCTTGGGAGGCAAATAAAATACTGAAATGAATCATCGATTTATTAATTATTACTTATAAAATCACTGGACACAAACTCAATCGGAGCACCGTTCTTTAATTCAATCTAAATTTCGCATTCGAAAATCTTTCACGCGTATCTAGAAATTCTAATTCGCTGTTTCTGCTCTGATTACTATGGAACACTTCTCACACGTAGATGGGTGTCTGACCATACATTTGTCGCTTGTTCACATCATGGCCAAACTAGCACGGTTCACTTTTATCTTCTATATCGAGCTTGTCTCATAAAGCAACTACCTCGCGCGGGCGCCCACTGGGTATTTATTTATAATTATCCATCGCATTTATGTAGAATGTTCGAGAGACTTTTATTACGTGTTATTACCATTGTTACAGACTCTCATGACAATATTTACGAAGTTACGAATATTTTTAATTTTAAAACAGTCGCTATTTTGGTTCGCTAATAAACTGAACAACGTCTAATTTTACTGAATGGTTTGAACGAAATTTGATTAGAATTCTGGGATGTTCACAAATCCAACTTTATATATGTTGATAAACTTTTCATTGGAAGGCGGTTTTGGAGTATTCTAATTGGTCATTGTAATATCCGAAAGCTGTGTATACTAACTCGTTAATGAGAAAAAAAATCAGCAGATGTCTCTAGCAGAGAGCATATGAAAGTTTTTTGATTCGAACATATATATAGAACTTTCAAAATTGTATAATATGTGAATGTTCTTACGATGTAATTGGTGAACGTTTCATTGTGCATTGATCACTCAAGCCAGCTCATACAGGTTGCAAGTTCTGACCCATCGTAAAAGAGACTCTCATCCACTTTTTTCATATATTAATTAGCTTCGTCTCCGTGAGACTTTTATAATTAATCCTTAATTAATTAATCATCCCTCTGGGGACTAAATCCAGTAACCGTGTTCTTAGAACATACTTCCATATAAAAATATTGTTTAAAAAATAGAATTTTGTGTCAAAAAGTCTCAAAAAACTAACCCATAAAAACCACATTTTTATTATACTCTCTTTCTCATTTACTAGTGGAAACTGGATTGGCGCTTAACCTACGCGTTGGGCTTCGGTCGGGCGACGCTACGAAAGGGAGTAATAAAAAATTTCCAAAAATCCAAAATCATACGATAATCAGGTTAAGTGTCTACCAGATGCGACGAAATATTTTCATACAACTAAGTAAGTTGTACGAAAAAACCATTAAAAATTTCTAAAAATCCAAAATATACTATAATTATTAATTTTTTTTAACGAAAATTTGACAGATCTTCTTGATCGTTGCCACGAGTCTGCTTGCAAAGTTTCAGCTCGATTGGATCACGGGAAAAGGGTTAAAAATCGATCCAAAGTTTTTTCTTTAGACAAGCAGACAAGCAGACGCCACGAGTTAGAAGAAAGGAAGGAAAAAATAGAATTTTGTGTCAAAAAATCTCAAAAATGAAACCACTTGGGCGGCTGATAAAATTTTGTTTTAATACGTGATGTCTTTTCATGTTAACCGACTGTAAATTGTGTATAAAAAAAGACATGTGTAAGAATTATAAGGATGAGGAAGAGCAAAGTGATAAGCCTTAGTAAGGAATGTGTGGAATTATTTTCTTTCTACCAACCCCTTGGAATACGCAATTGTTTCGAACGTACTCATATTTAGGTAATACATCAAAACTATACTGATTTTCTTTATTAAGTGTACAGAAAATTGTATCAAATTAATGACAAAATAAACAAACAATACATCGATAATTATAATTAATAACGATGTGGACAACATTCTGGTTTGATAGCGAGCAAATTTATCAAAATCAAGCGAGCAAGTCAATTACATTAACTGTACACACCAAATTAATATACGACCAAATGGTGAGCCATCAACCACTATCGACGAGTATCGGAAACGAAATGAAACCGATTTTATGTCGCGAAATATAGCCGAGTTCAAAGGAAATGTAGGCCAGAAAGAGGTTAATGTCACAGTCATTAGGCGAAAAGGGTCAATTATGTAATTAATGTTTCTGAGGCGTGCAAACAAAAATAAATAAAGCGTATAAATAATATGGTGGTCCATAGACATGGCGTTTATTATAATTTAAACTAGCGGTACATAATGGCTTTTTAGTGCGAACTCTGTTGTATGGAAGTGAAGCCTGGAATTGGCAAAAAAAGGCATGAAAGTAGACCGAATGTCATGGAAATGCGGTCACTCTTTGGTCGATAGAGTGAAGAATGAACTGTAGCATGGTAGACGGAATAAGAAAGAAGTGCTGAGATGGTTCGGTCATGCAGAACGTATGAGCGAGGAAAGGATGGTTAAGAAATATATGGGGCGAGTGTAGAAGGTAACAGGAATAGAGGGTGTCCGTGAAAGATATGGTATGATCATATACTACAAGTATTGGAGAATGGCCTTGTTAAAAGCCTCAACAACCATAGAACATGCATGAGGTTTATGAATGTAGCCAAAGAAAAAGTGGTGTGCCAAGATAGAAGAAAGTGGCGTTCTATCCTATTTGCCTACACCTCCGGGGAAACGGCGTGATGGTTAGTTAGTTAACGATAGCCCTTCAACCATGAAAAATCACGCAGTCAGAGTACAGGTGGTAATATGAGGGTTGGTGTGAAATCGAGATTTCAATCTAAATTTCGATCTAGAAATCGAATCGAAGAAATCTAGAAATCGAAAATTTCGAATTGGAAAACACGTTGGATAGTTTTGAGATCAAAATATATCAAAAAATATTTAAAAAAAATAAATATTATAGTATATATAATATATATTATATAGTTATATAGATAATATATGTTTAATACTATATATATATATATATATTTTCGTGGCTTTCATTTTAAATGAGTTAAAATAATGTAAATAAAAATATATTTTGTTTAAACCCACTTTATAGATATAATATATGTACAATATCAACAAGTTTGGTTAGACCCAACCTTCTGAAGTACACTACAGTGTAATATGATATAACCTAAGTACCTACAGACATTTACATTACATGGAAGTTTAAAACTTAAATATAGAGGAAGCATATCAGAAGGAGACAGAGTACGGTAGGTAGGGGATGGGAAGGAATAATAGGGTTTACAATGGGAGAAAGGGATCAAATCGAATTATTGGACTTTTATTATTAAGGCTGGACACTAACTGCAAATTTATATTTCGGCGCTTCTTTTCCGAAAATGTTTTGCTATTCATTTACATCAGAATGTACATGGTTGACAACAAATTGAGGATAATCACATTGATAAAACCTTATTTCTAATATAAAATTAATAAACTGAACATTATTAACAATAATTAAGAAAATATAAGCTTTAATGGACAGGCCGCGGCAAAAAAATCGTTATTATTGTCTAAGAAATCATCAGTAGTTACTAAATATTTATATATACCAGAATATGTTTTCTCACGAGTATAAAGCTAGCATTATCATAGTAAAATTGAACTAAAATAATAAAGAAATGTTGAATATTAATAAACCTATTACATTTTTAAATTTAAAAAAAATTACGTTTTATGGTGATTTTAAAATGCTTTTTATTCATGCAAAGATATGATGTTAAATAATTTATTTTATTTACTCCAGCATTTTGAGTCTCTAAATACTATTTAAAAGTAAGTTTTTTTTTATTAAAAACACGTTTAATTCCTACTTGAAAATAAAAATTCCAAAGTAAGAAATATGTCAACAAATAACGCAGTCTAAAAATCAATCTGATTTGCAAGGATCATGAAATGCCATTAAATAAGGAAGTGTTACGAGTTCACGCTCTCAGAATCTAAATCATGGGTTATAGTCCAGTCTACTAAGATAAGCTTTCGATTTTTTTTTATATTGCCGTAATATACATAGACTACCTACGATGGGTGGGGGGTTTGTGTCAATCTATGTTTAGAAAATCTGCCGTCGATCTAACGCTCTTCGATACAGCTGACAATAAAATGTATACTAAAATGAACTAATTCAACAAAAAGCGCCACCTTTATCGATCACTTGAGTAGAAAACAGGGTTATAAGCAAAGCCTCGCGAATCTAAATATAAACTAGGCTTTGAACACGTTCTCGCCAACTTGATCAATTAGAAAACTATGTTTTGCGCGTTTCGAAATTACTCAATAATCAAGCATCAAATTGGAGTTTAAAGCTTGTTAAATTATTATAAAGCAACCTTGAAATAAATTAAGGTTGCGGATTAAACAAGAAGCTATAGAATTAATTACTCTTAACGCTACTAGAAATCAAATGTAGACGGGTTTAACGTTACCAAAGCAGAAATATTCAACGTTAAGGTAACGAAATTCTAAATATATACATGTAAATACGCACCCCTAAGTATAGTAAAAACTATTTCAAACGCAACGCTATCAACATATTTAAGGCTTATTTAATCAGAAAATTATATCTGGATAATCATGTGGTGTAGCTAGCTTTCATAATTACATCTTACAAACACTTCAAAGAAACTCAAAACACGATTCCTACACACAGAAACAAAGATTAAATTCAAGTCCCAAGAGCGTGAACTGCTTTTGAACAAAGAAATTTTATATATCTAGGCCCTAAACTATACAATACAATGCTGGAAAACGTTTCAAAATTTAATATTAAATGATTAAAATAAGAGAGATGGGTCCATTATTTATTGGGACACTCACCCACATAAAGTGACCATCTAAATGTCAAGCCAGGTAAAATATTTATACGAGTTAAACCAATTTACATATGAGGTACTTGCATGTCATCAAATCTTAATAATAATAATAATCTAAACCTAATAATAATAATAATAACTAAATCTTAATAATCCTAACTTTACCTAACTCAACACAGAGTTTTATAGTAAGACACGCATAGTTAAGCTACACCTAAAATAAATATATTCTATGTAGGGCAATGAAATAAATGAAATAAAAATTCAAATTACAGCTTTGATGTCGGATTCTGCTTAGTTATGTAAATTTTTTAATCACTAACAAACGTTTGGAGAAGCTGAAATTTAAAAAATATATATAGAAAAGTTTTTAAATGTTCTTTATTACATTTTATAATGTATTAATAAGAAATCTTTATTGAAATCTATATCTGCAAGGAGTGTCAATAAATAAACAAAAGCAAACACATTTTTTCGGTGACCAGCGCCGGTGTTTCTGTAAAACTATTTCAATATCGAATACGTATACAATTTATGAAGGTGGACTTGAACAAAAGTGCGAACTACTGTTTAACTTTAACTAACATATTCTCAATATTATTTAAATGCGTAATGTACCGGTCCGGTGGTAACATGCGTCCATCACGTTTCGAGGTTGTCGCTTGTTTCTTTCTGATCAAATTTACGTTTATTGCGAAGATGTTCCTTTCCGATTGAGAAAGTTTGGGGCGCAGTTGACACAATCTAAATGAATTTGATATATGACATATGATATTATTATCTTCTACCTGTGTTGTATACATTCTGTCTAAAGTCTCATATATTTTCGTGATAGTCAGATTTTTCAAAATGCACCCTTTACTTCGAACCGATTTTAAAAATTCAAGTAAAAAATCTTATAACGCTACATCTAAGTATTCCTAGAAATACTCTAAAAGATCTTAGCCTGTTACTTAACAAAGTAATGTAAGTCTCAAGCGCATTTTTTCTGTTTTAAAGCTATTTGACCGCAGGCCACTTACGGTGCAGACATTTAACGCCCCTGTAGTTACAAAGCCTTAACGATTCTTCGACGTCAGCAACGGCCGCATTATCGGCGTCTAGTCGCGCAAACTACGGGCGAATAATAACGGCCGTTACTTGTAGATTACACCACTTATAACGGTTAAACACAACCTTCGCTAACGACTTTCTTTCAGGTGACTTTCAGACCCTGTGAGAATTACACCGCCGCAGATTAATTATATGTGCAAGACGGATTGTAACGATTTCCGCGTCGTATTTGTTACATGTAAAAAATGGCTGTTTTACTTTAGTGAGAATTGTTTAATGTATAAAAATGGACGTTGAATAATGTAAGTACATAAGAAAGTCACAAAATTATTTGCAAACATCACTCACTGTTATCGGACTTAAGAATGGTGACATCTTGGCAAACAAATAAACGAATAAATATAAGTGACACCATTAAACTAACAGTGAATGGTACTAGAGCTTCCAATCTGAATATTCGAATATTTGAAACTCGAATATATTCGCCTGTTTTTAAGTATTCGATATTCGAATACTTTAAAAAGGTATTCGTGAAGTATTTGTTCATATTTATATTATAAGATTTTTGATATTTTTCCAAACGAAACAAAGGTTTACGAACCCTGAAAGTCATTTGCAAGGGTTTTCAGTTTATACCGCTATGGGCTATATAATGAAGTCGGACATCAAAGATGTAAACGCCATAAATTGTCGGACGTCTTTTGCATTTGCCTTTTTTTAAGTCATGCTTACTTTTATAGTTTTATTACAATAAGCAATTACGGTGGAGTCAACGATGGAGTCGGCTTATTCATTAATACTTGAGCCGACAAACAAGAAGTTATATACCAAATAATTTTAAAAAAACTTGCACGTGGGGTGTGAGATATGAAGTAATATAAACATATCTAAAGTTTTGTCAGTTATCGAGAGAATACTGACTCGTCTGTATCTAATTTTTTATTGTTTTTATATATGTATATTTACAAAATTGAAATATATTTTTTTGTGTTTTCTTTTTAATTTGTTTTTCTAAATTCAACATTATTTTTCCATATATTTTTTGTTGTTTTTTTTTATACCTAACATATATTTTTTAAAATTTAAAATATAACTTAAAATAAAATACTTAACTAAATTTTCTATAATTATTATGTTTTTTTTAAATATATAGAATGTATTTATCTGTATTTATCATCCAAAGTAAATTATTCCTTTCTTAAAAATTTTACGAATATATTCGAATATTAGAATATGTTATCATTGACTATTCGATGTTAGAATAGTTGGGATCACTAATATTTGGAGGCCCTTAATGGTACCCACCGCTTACCCAGGAGCGTTCTAAGAGCAAGCTTCCATATCGGTCCTACTGAATCGTCTCCAGATTGAAATTTTTTTCAACTAACAAGTAGGACCGTGCTATACTGCACCGCTCGTATAAACCGTTGCGAAGCGGCACGCCCGCTAGAACAAAGCCATTCACTGTCCCCGCCTTAAGATATGTGTTTATTAAAAAGAGAAAACACATGAATACACAATCATAATACATATAGAAAAATGAAAAAAAAAAAGAAAAATACAATTACAAACGTAGTAAATATGATAATGTAAATTGAAATAGCATGAAACTAATAATAAGATATTACTATAATGTATTTATTAATCTTTAAGCACAACTCCGGCGACGGAAGCTTATGTTATATCCACTTTAATAAGAATGCCGATTTTATTTATTTATTTTCAACCCCCTAGCAGGTATTTTATACACACCTTCACTAACCAACTAACTAAAGATCACGCTGTTTTAGCGCAGGGGTGGGCAGAGGTAAAAAAATACCATATTATTATATCTTCGCACACAACTTTTGCTTCGGCTACCTTCATACATGTTCTGCGGTTGTTGAGGCTTTTAACAAGGCCATCCTCCAATACTTGTAGTATGTGATCATGCAAGGTATTTCGTGGACGCCCTCTATTCCTGTTGCCTTCAAGACTCGCCCCATATATTTTCTGAACCATTCTTTCCTTACTCGTGCGTTCTACACGACCAAACCTTCTCAGCACTCCTTTCCTTCTATCAACCACACTTCAGCCAGCATATCATTCATTTCTAGTTTATTAATTCCTCACCTAATCAATGTCTATATAGACGATAATGAGCATAAACACGTTTTTTAAAAGTAAACAAAATTATTTTAATAAAACTATTAAGACATATTAAAAAAAAAACAACCTTAACTACCATAAAAATACTTTTTGAAAAATATAAGAAATATATATATATATACATTAAAAAATAAACAATATAAAGAAAAACAAAATAAACTAACAAAAAATTAACAAAAAAGCAAACTAATTTAGTGTTAAAATTTCAAGTCAAAATATATATTTAATTTAGTTATGCCCCTAAAACGAAAACAAGATTCGAAATTTTATTACCAAGCAGGTGCATCAATGTTATTGATGAGTTTACGGCGTGGTTATTTCTATTTACGGAATAAATATAGTTGTAAACGACCGACTGACTTTTTCACTATTTGGCCAACTTTATTATGACGCAACCGTCTGATCTCATATACACACATACGCAAATGGTAATTGACCAATGAGGTCAAGGAAAAATTCCGGTCCAGCCGCCCTTTCGGAAAAGGTATAATGGCGGTAATAATAATTTACGTTCAATAAAGATGCCGTAAGAGAGAACCGGGCCGAAATCAGCAAGTAATATAATTCTTCTGGATGTGGGGAATACCCGGCCGCAACCAGCCCGCATGCCCCACCCCCCGGCTTAATATGGAAGGGGTGAGACAACCCCAAACCGACTGCTTATCTTTATTCGCCAAGAAGGCTTCAGAGGTAAGTTGCTTCCGGAAAACCCAACCGTAGACAACCGTTACGAATTTCATTAAATAGCAATGCTGCTGTGAATGTGGTAAAAATATTCCAAACAATACAACATTGATGAATGTGAATATCGGGCGCGTGCAGTCAGTACATTGAGGGCCGGTCTTATAATCGTAAAAAAATAAACCGCTAGTTAAATTTCAATTATCAATTTCTTCGTCTCTTAACGATTCGTTAGTCAAATTTTAGTATAATTTAACCGAAGGTCAATATCGACGGTCGAACCATCAGTTAATCGTCCGTTAGTTATGTGGTACGATAATTTTACATTTTTATTATTATATTTTAAGATTTTGTCAATTGCCAATGTGTGCTTATGCTGTTAGATAGTGATGTCGAGCTATTATTGTATTCAAGCCCATCGGTTGAGGAAAAGTTTTAGGTTATGTTTAATCTCTGACAGCTTTAAAACCATAGACAGAAGCAGTCAAATATTGCGACACTTACGGACGGTTAAAAAACTTTTATGATACGAGCGTTGGTAAAATTTACCAACAAATGGCCATTCGTTAGTTAATTATCGATATACTAACGGATATTTGGTTTTTCATTTATGAGATTGGCCTTAGGGCGTTGGTAGAACGAAAACATATGTTTATAGAGACATTTTGAAATAATAGTTTAATATGTATCTAAATGAGTGGCATTAACTTTTTTTATAATAATCATCTCCTTGCAAAAATTCCTTAATTTTAGGTTTAGTGTAACCAGTTTGACGTAACCGTCTTAATGACAAAATTTTCAACCACATGTGGCGGTAGTAAAAATATAATACTCGTATAAAATAAGGTTCGGGTGTTCAAAGTTATGTTAGGAAAAGCAAGTAGGTAGAGAATAAGTAGCAAGGCGGATATTCGCTGAATGAGTAGCTAGTGAATTCATCATTCAAAAAGAAAGGAAGAAAAATTTCTTAAAAGTGAATCAATTCGAACGAAACAGTTGATTAAAAGTTGCAATGATTTAAAGAATTATAAATTTGTTCTCCAGAAAAAAGGATGAAAATGTTTCTGATTACAGAATTATTTTTAGAAGTTAATGATACATTGATGAAAACCTGCCAGTAATCCATAGAGTATAAAAATATTTTTAAGAAACGTGAACGAATTTCCGTGAATTTTCCGCCTACATACAATCTTTGATATTTTAAGAAAATAAATTGTGAAATAAAGTCAGAGATCGAAGCGTGAGAGGTAATTTAAAATTTGATTACTTTTTTATCCAATCAATCTTTACGGCAAGAGACGGAAATAAAACCTTTCTTATAGAAACACCTCCGCGGAATGTTCGGTCAGAGATCCTGAAATTCTGATCGTGGTTGAACAATCAATTGACTTAAAAGGCTATTTTGAAACTGCAACAATGAAATGATTCCATTTTATTTTACAAAGAAAATTAATTCAGGAGAAGAAAGGGTTAAAATGCATCTTGCAAGTAGGACTATTTATGTACTCAATCTACAGTAAATGTATGCACTAAGGAGACAGCATTTTAGTGTAATGCATGTGCAACATTTTCCCGATAATTCCATGCACTTTGTAGACTCGCTGATGCACGTGATGCGGTGTGCACCCAAATCATTCCATTATGTTGGAAAATGGATCAAGTTAAGCAAAACATAAAATAGCGCACAATATATGAACACCTCGACAACACGTAACTTATAAAAGGAACATATAAACTGGCACAGGGCCGTGGCTTTGGGTGGCAAATGAAACATTAACAAATATTTTAAATTTTATTATGTACGCAAAGACACTGGACACTAATTTAATTGTAGCACTATTCTAAAATTCACTCTAAATGTTTCTAGATTATTTCACACACTAATAACTCAACTTCGCATTTATTATCTTTGATACGCTTTTGTCACTTCTGAATAACTTGTCTCTCATACCATGATGAACGTTATTAAAATCGCTCAGGTCCGTACTAGAAAACATCTCGCCTGCCTGTAGGTACTTCCTTGATTTATTATAGCTGGAATAGCCGGCGCTAGCAGCACACGTCGCACAATTTTGCTGTCGCTGTCAAATAACTGATTGCACAGTGGCCGGTTGATCCTTTTTATAGGTTACCATTTTCTCGATGTTTCCAGAGTTTATGAGAATAATCTAGTTGATTCCAGATTCGTGTGGACTATACAAGAGATTTTAATAGTGCGTAATTCCTTCTGATTCTACCATCTCGTGACAATACGATTTAATAATATCACCAAATATAATATAATATTGGTGGGAGACGAAACGGAACACTTAAAATACGTCAAAACATTTATTTATCACCAAAATCACTGGACACAAACTTCACTGAAGCACTATTCTGTAATTCGTTAGATGTTTCTCTACAATATTCAACCTATTTCTGGCGTAATAATGAGAAAAACTTTATTAACTATGCCTGTCTCAACACAGATATTTCAAGTGAGACAGGCACAGTCCAAACAAAATCTTATAATTATAATTAAATAGAAATAAATAAATAAAATAAATAAATAAAATAAATAAATAAAATAAATAAATAAAATAAATAAATAAAAAAGAGCTACATATATTTACTATAAAATCGAAATTCAGTACATTTACAATTAGTAATCCTCGGAATTTTTTTTTGATATTGCTGCCTTTGCTTTAATACCCCTCAAATAGTATTAGCAGAAGAGCGCTGGAAAAGAAATTCGACATACTTCGACAGCCGCGGGCGTGGAGTTAGATTGAAGGCAAACAACACAGGTAATGGTGGAGAAAATTCCTCCAGCCAGCAATTTCACTATCTCGTAGCGTGCTTTATAGAGTGCGCCGCCTCACCGAAGATTGCGACATGGTTTGAGCCTCGACTATTTTATAAATTGAGGAAGGCAACTTTTAAAGAGTTAAAAATATTCTCGCAAGGAGTAAGTAATCGCATATAAATTATTTAAATATTTTACTAAACAGATAATTAGCAGTGACATTAATTATAGATGTCTCACGGATATAAAGCTATTTATCTATTTATAGGAAAGCATGTATGAGAAGTCTCTATTTGACATCCACAGGGCTTACGACATGTCTTAAGGAAGACTTAAGTGATCGCTTTAATGGTTACCGATTCCATAAAAAAATATTATAAGTAGTTATAGTACTTTAAAATTATTTGCACATATATATTTTTATTTTTTTATTTTTTATTTGTTTATTTATCTTCATCTTGTTACATGACAAAGAGATGGAGCCGCTCACCTCACTAGGAAGAATCTGTGCCGAGATGAGCAGCTGAACAATATAGTGAGAACAAAAAATAATAAAGATATACAACAAAATACTATATAACTATAAGATTAATTAATTGAGTATATAAATATAAAATGTGGATAATAAGAACAGTATATTTTGTATAATACAAAAGCAATAGTGAAAGTAAAGTTAATATATATAAAAAATCATATGTATGAATAGTAACAAAATGTATATATAATAGCACAGTTAAAATAATATTTAGGTATATACCTATATAAGAAAATTAAATGAATGTTTGTGTATATTAAATAGTGATAAGAAATGAAGTTTAATGAGTAATAAATTATGACCTGTTTTCGGCAGTTGGGTATTTGTGCAAATGCAGGTGACAAAAATAATAAAAAATCGTATAATAATAAAAAAATAAATAATATTTAATAGAAAATATTCTTTACACATGGGTTAAATGTCAACACGTAAGTTTTCAACTGATTTTCAATATTTTTGCAAATAGTTGTCTATTAAATTTGTTTTCATATTGGTACTTAAATATTTATTCATCTCCCATATATTTACTTAAATTTTGTTATTATGTTGATTTTTAATTTTTTGTATACGTTGTATTCTTTTTTTTTTATTTATTTCAAAAAAATCCTTGTTTACAAATAAAGGTACTTAATACTAATTTAACAATAAAATGTAAGATAAATTACACTTTTTTTTTGTTAAATTTGTGGATTATGCCACTCATTCTTGGATCATTAGTTTCGAAACATGTTGGTATTTTCAACAAATAAATGGTGAAAATATAACAAATTCTAATTAATTACATAAATAATGTCACCACAAAAGAATCTTGCTCTTATTGAAGAAAAAATTTTTTTCATTTTGTTTCAAGAGTTTAAAGAAAAAGAAAAAAAGATCCATTACGTCTTTCAATATTAAGCTATATATTTTGCAAAAAATGTTATCCTAGAAAAATAAAATATTTATCAAAGCCTACCTCCCCTTTGAGAACTATTTCAGCCCCAAACAATTGCATTTTATAAAATTGCACCTTGCATATGGTGCATTCAATAAAAATGTCACAGAAAAAACAGCTTTATGGTACATAAATAAATGGATATACATATTTTATGTCTTGCTTTTATGTTTTATTGCGTTATGGTAGAAAATGTGTAAAACAAAAGGATGCAATTCGTTCAACGAAAAAAACAAATTGAATGAAGGATGTGAAGGGAAGAATTTTTTAGGGATGAGAAAATAAATTATTCCTATTAAAACTTATGTATGAATTTTTTTATATAAAACAGTTTGATTATTGTGTATGCCTATTGGTATTAAATGGATAAACATGTAACCACACAAGTAGAATAAAAATCTATTAATTTTAACACACAGTTTTTAATTAATTAAAATTAATTATTATGTCCAACCACAAAGTCAAACGCTATTAGCTTAAAAAGTATAGAAAAAATGTCGATTAATACAGATTTCAATATGTTCGTGATTTTCATTTATACTTGTAATTCGGGCATTTATAATAAACGATTTTTTTTATCCTTCACTGTTCCAGTTTGAAATTTAATGTTTTCTCTGCATACTATTTTAAGATGGAATTCATTGTTGTTATTAAAGAAAAAATGTCATCTAAAGTTAATTTGTGTTTTAAGCACGATTATTGCGAATGATGCATATTTTAAAATATGAATGTTAGAATACGAAAATCTAATAATATTATTACAACAAAAAAAGTAATATTTTTCTTCTTCCGCTAATCCTAAAGAAATATTTGCGGTTATAAATTATTAATAGAAAACAAATTATGAAAAGAGAATCCCGATAAAAATAATAATTCTTATGAAGTCAATATGATGAAAACTGATTCATTGGATATCAGCTGCTATAAAAATTATTACAAATGTAATCTTATATATAAAAATTTAGCCTGCGTATGTTTGTGTTCGCAAAACTCGAAAAGTAGTCTGCCGATTGACTTATTGACACAACGTTGACATATTGACACAACGTTGCATTTGAAGACGCTCGTGTTTACATCTAGACATTAAATTAATGTCCGTCTGTTTTCTATAAAAATATACACCGTTTGTCCAATCTGACTAAAAATTTGCATATTGATTTTTTAGGACCCTGTGGGTAGTAACGGCAACATTTATCCACTCCCCCTTAACCCCACCCTCTCACTCTGACTTAGTTTCTGTTCAAATCTAAACCGTTTGACCGATCTGACCCAAATTTTGCATACTTATATTTTAGGACACGTGGGATAGGTAACAGAAGCGAAATTTCTCCCTTTATATTTACCTCTTCCCCTCCTCCTGATACATTTTCCGTGCAAATCTGTACCGTTTGACCGATCAAACCCAAATTTCGCATAATTATTGTTTAGGACTCGGCCGGAAACATAGGCAACATTTCCCGCCTGGACATCCCTTCCATCCCAGCCTAAATCAAATGGAAACTTTGTTTTTATTAGAGACTTTCCAAAACAATAGAAACATTGTGTTCCCCCACAATCTTATTTTTAGCTAAATCCTAAACCCGGGCAACGCCGGGTATAGGTCTTTTCATATAAGCTTGCAATTGAGTTAGTGTGGGTATAGTGCGTAATATGTGTATTGTTTCGTTGTGTTAAGTTTACGGATATGAGAGGGGCGTTTACGTAAATTTAACACAAGGAATAAATGCTTGTATTAAGCACTGAACGCACACTAACTCAATTGCAAGCTTATATGAAAAGACCTATACAAATAGCTAGTTTATTTATAATACAGTATTAAAAAATTATAATACATATAAATTTAACAGTGAAAATATTAATAAACAAACAAATAATATGATTGAATCTCCGAACACATTAGAGATTAGGCATGATGACAATATTAAAAAATTAAAGAATTAGTCGTTTTAGAGAAGAAAATATTTTGAAACGATTCTAAAAAATTATCCGGTTTTAATATACACATTGAGATTAATAACATTTTCAATAAAATTGTGCAATCCGCCATTTTAACTGAAACACCGGTCAGAGCGAATGACGTCACGCCTCAGTGCCCATCACCGTGTGTGAACTGTTGCCACAGACACGATGCAATGTTTACTGAGGCTTGATGTCACGTAGACGAAATGACAGCTACGGACGTTTTTGCGCGAAATTAAAATTATGTAGATGAAAATGCAATTGTTTGCGTAAAAACTTAGTTTATTACTGAAATAATGTTATTTTCTAGATAATAGCAGAAGTGTCCTACAATATAGAATGTTATTCCAAAATTGCATTTTCCATGTTCCAAAATGCATAACGGATGTATGGAATGGGCACACCATAACGCGTAGTGAGCAACATTCAGGCACTCACAAACTATTATAGTACTCAATTTTAACTCCACTTCTTGTACGCCACCTAGTGTATAAGTAATAATAGTAAATAAGTTTTTTCTTTTCTAGCAGTAAGTTGTCTTGTAAGATAATAATTTTTCTGTGTAAAGCGCCCTTGAGGTGAGTATTCGCGAAAACGGCGCTATACAAGTTATCCAATTATTATTATTATTATTATTATATTTATCATCGATAAGACAGAAGATTACTTCAATATATAGTACTTGCTCCACAAACTGCACGGTAAATGGACATATTATGCATAATTGCATTTTTTTTCTAGTAAAAATAATGAGATATAATAAGGTTTGATTGTGACTTGATGAATGTTGCGAATGATTGTTATATTTGTTTAATTTTCACTTTCAATTACTAATTTTCAAAGTAAACATATAACAAACCCTCTCTTTCTCTCTCTAAATACGAGCAGTTATGCTTTCTTAGAGGGGTAGCACGTCAATAAATTTTATTGTTACAACTTTTAATAGGTTTTACCTAAAAAAAAATTGCAACAATATTTAAAAACATTTTATCTAGTTGATTTGTTCTTAATTATTGTGTTCTTAATTAAAATACTTATAAAACTCACATATCTTACTGTGAGATAAGTTAACAGAAAGGCATTCTCTATCCCGCTATGGGAAAAGGTAATAGGAATACAGCTGTGTTCTGATCGTACCCGCGTTCTAGGTACAATCTGATTTTCAGTCCGAACAATGCCATAGAATTTTTGAAACCACGAAATATAACAATCATTGTTATATTTCGAAACACGTAACAATTTTTCCAACGCAAACCATTTTGCAAATAAACGTCACACTGATAAACCAAACAATATTTTTTCCACCGAAAAAACACAAAGTGACATTAAAAATTCCCACATTACTTGAAAGCGGTGGAGTCGAATTGTGCCTTTGTGAAATGTTTGCTAAATTATTTCAATCAGAACTATTCATTCGTAAAATTTGATTCAAACATTTTTTCGGTGTGCTCTTTTCGAAGTCAGCGAATTGGAAAAACGGTTATCTTTATTAAATTTTAAATTAATTTTCGACTGACCTAACCTAAAAATGGATGAAAAATCACGAGACAATATTGAATTCAGTGTTAAGATATGTAAGGTTTGAATATTGATAAATTTGTAAGACTTTTTAAGGTTCTTTCAGTGAAATAAATGAGTTTCCTGTACTTTTAATATAAAATTACAAAATACACTCGGAGATTATTTTATTTTTGTAAAGTGTAAATAGAAATTTAGCACGTGTAAGAAGAAAAATCAATGTCTACGCTTTTACTCGGAAAGAAGCTAAATACACGGCGATAATACATATGTACAATGTAAACGAGTTGAATACACGTGCTCAAAATTATCTTAAATGAATTATTTTCAAGGCTACGCAATCACTGAAGATAAGATACGGTAGTATAAATAATTAATAACGATATTATAATAAGCTTAAGCTTCATTAAATTACTTGAATATTTATTACCAACAAAATGGTGAATAACGATTTTGTACTACTTACTTACTTACTTACTTACCATCACGCCGTTTCCCCGAGGGGGTAGGCAGAGAGGATAGAGCGCCATACTCTTCTGTCCTGACATACAACTTTCGCTTCGTCTACATTCATACATCTTCGCATGCAAGCTCGACGATTGTTCAGACTTCTAACAGGACCATCTTCCAGTATCTGGTTAATCTGGTCATGCCACGTCTTCCGTGGTCGCCCTCTTTTTCTGGCGCCGTCAACACTTGCATCATATATCTTTCTTACCATTCTTTCCTCATTCATTCGCTCAACATGCCCAAACCACCTGAGCGACCCTATTTTTATTCTCTGTATTATGCTACGATCAGCTTTACATTCCTTCCTAATATCTTCATTCTTTACTCTATCATACATGGATTTACCACACATACGTCTAAGGGACCTCATCTCCACTGCAATTTTGTACTAAATAATACTTATTTAGTGTATGGGGTTAGCAATAGGTATTGGGTCTATACCTATATTTATAAAAATCATAAGTTACACATTAATACTGATGAGATATTATTCATATTTATAATCTTAAATAAATAAATATAAATTTGAGTGTCTATACTTCAATTTTTTAATTTAATTTGTAAGTATCGACGAAAGGACCGTGGCCTCTGAAACATGTTGATATTTTTCAATACAAAAGTGGTGAAAACAAAGTTTATTTTTATTAATTATAAAAAAAAATACTTTTTGACGCGATTACCACACATGCGATACAATTAACAGAAGATGCGATATAACTCGGGAAAAAATAATTATATGCATATCGAAATCATAAATGATTCCGATGTGCATATGCATTCAGTATTAACAATTCACTACATTCACAAATTTTTTAATCGTACACATTCAAAACGTAAAATTCATTCGATTTCTAACAACTCTGACTCCACTTTAACGGATTTGCAACTTTTACTAGCTATCATTCCTCTTGTGCTAGCTCTAAGATTCACTTTCATTATATAAGGTAATGTAATGTATATAAATATGACATAATATCTGCCTGTTGTCCATACAATTATACTCTTTTTTTGACTAACCATTACTAAATATTACACAATTACACTTAGGATCCTGCAAAAAATAAAAGCGCTGAGCAAAATATCCATTTCCCTTCCACAATTTAAATGAGTTTTACAGCTTGTAAAATAAAAATTTTACACGGTAATTTAGGATCGGGGTACGTTTTGCTATCTATATATGGTATTATACCTGGTATTTAATATAATTAACATCGATGGTAGACAAAAATTATTATTTAAATTTGTATAAATACCTATCTTCTCAAAAAGAATATTAAAAAATATTCAGCCATGCGTGTGTGTACTTAACAATGAAACACGTTCAAATCTCCAAAAGCCTAAAATCAATAAATTTTAATTAAGCATTCATCCAGATTTTATCTGGATCAATTATCTTCCCCCACGAAGCCGTAAAAAAATAACCCTCAAAAGGCATTAGAGCGAAACGAAACCCTCTTCGGGAAATTTCTCATCTGAGATTTCACATTGAGCGATTCTTAAACCATCGCCGAGTTACTAAAATTATATTATACTTAATTATAATGTAATTACAAACATACTACTAATCTGATGCTATGTATTTGATTCAACTTTATAGTTATTTGAGGTTATGATGTATATTTGATGATAAGCATGTACTAAAAAGATTAAGGTATATATATGAGTAAGATTGCTTTATAAATGTATGTCATAAAGGCTACTAGATAATGTGTGAATGTGGGCAAGTAGTTAGGACAGAAAAAATAATTTGACATAAAGATGAGCTTAACCATTACTGTGTATGTGCGTGTGTATGTGTGTGTGTGTGTGTGTGTGTGTGTGTGTGTGTGTGTGTATGCGTGTGTGTGTGTGTGTGTGTATGCGTGTGTATGTGTGTGAGAATGATATTCCATTGTAAAAATCACTAGTAACTGAGATTTATCTTTTATCTAGCGTACCGATTACCGATAGTTTCCGCCATATTGTCATATTTAGAGAAATCAGTTACCAATCAATGATACAATCAGAAACAAATCTAAAATAATAGTTTAACAATCACCCATTTTGCCCATCACTCGTTTGAAGACAAAATATAATGGTTAAAATTACGCGGTGGAAGCCGAGTTGAGAGTAAAAAGCAGGTGTCGAGCCTGTCCGCCATATGTCTCAGGTAAAGTGCACTTCACAGTATGGCGAAACGTGATGGTGGTTAAGATATATTATAGAAGTCTCATAGAGACGAAGCTATATGGGATAGTAGGTATGGAAGTCTTTTTTAGGGCTTACAATTAATCGTACGGCCGTCTTAAGTGATTACTTTACACAATATAACATTCATCCGTTCTTCCGAGAGATTACCAAATCTAACAATTTTTTAGAAGTTGTATATAACTATGTTTTTTTTTTCGCATCTTTTTCCATATGTGAGTTGTATTTTTACTAGCGCCAATAATGGTGGTTACTTTAGGAACGTGATTACTTGCGATTCTGGGGTAATAAAGGACAATAAAGTAAAAAAATAATTTCAAAACAATTCAAGTCAATGCGGACACAAAATACAAATCATATTTTTGGTGTTCATAGCGTCAACTTTGTGGTTAATTAAAATTAATAAAATACAAATCGTTTAATATTGGTAGTATTAATTACCTATACAGTAAGAAAAAAAAACAAATTTTATATGTTTTCGGTCCGATAACTTAAGGATTTTATTGTAGAACTAGTTGCTTATATATTAACTAACTAACTAACATATATTTACTTTCTAACTCACCACCACGACTTTTCACACTGTAAGCATAGCGAATATAACGCCATTTTCCAATATTTGATTTAGTTCGATCATGCTAGATCTTTCGCGGACGCCCTTTGTTTATGATGCCTCCAGCAGTTGCTTCATTTTTTTTTTTTACCATCCACTCCTAGCTCATGACCTTTCCACATGACCAGACCATCTCAGCGATCTATTCTTTATTCCATCTAATACGCTGCAGCCAGAATAACACTTCTAATTTTTTCTTTCCTCACTCTATCGAATATAGATTTTTCGCACGTGCGTATAAGCGACCGCATTTCCACCGCATTCCAAGTATATTAATATGTTATAAATTTTATTTCAACAGATATACAATTATTAACGAATTAGCTTAGTTTATCACCATTTTTTGTAAAAACCAACCGGTTTCGGAAACAACGTTCCTTCGTCAGGGTATAATTAATACTAATTAAACTTTATAAATTATGAACAATCATGCCTCGGTGTCAAGTGTCCAAATGGAGATAAATGAAAGGGAAAATATTCAAGATAGGACTGTACGTTAGATTTTTTTTGTTATTCATAATATATTGACATTTGGCGCCGTCAACAAAATAAGAAATAAATTGTGAAAAGTCAACACAGTTGCGAAGTATTTATAAGCCATTAAACAAACCTTCGGATATAGTATTAAACCATACTTGAAGAATAAAACAAAATTAAATTCTTTAAATCATCTCATTAACTAGTTGTTAATCATCTTCACATTAAAATAATATTCTAAATTAATATTTAATCTTCGAAATAAAAAATAGCGACTACCTTAATTTAGAAAGTTAAAAACGTTTGGGGTGCGCGGGGCGAGGGCTGAATTTAGGTGGTTTAATAAGACAGTTCTTCGGCTGAAGGGGGGGCGGGTGGGGGAGGCGGCGGGCTGATCGCGCCGCGGCGGAAGCGGAGGTAGGGGTGGCAGCGGAGGGGCGTCAGGTATGGCTGGAATCTCACCCTAAGTTTTCGCGCACGTTTCGGCCATAAAAATATTATTGAGTGCACCGCGCGTGAAACGTTGACTGATTTCTGGTATATTCTAGCACCGAGAAGGATCTGACGAAATGAATCATATTTCTGTAAAAACTCAATCATTATATTAATGTTTGATACCATGTAACAGGATCTTGCAATTGATATTGAGATCAAAGAGCGAAAATAATAGGAAACTGATAATAATTAACTGTCATTTATGTTACGCAGTTAATTAAAATTCGAATTTTATCTAAGTATAAGGGTTTTGAAGTAATAATTATATTTTAATAAAGTTCTTACGTCACGGAGAAATATTGTCAACCTCTAAATTTGAGACTGTTGTCACTCATAAAATACAAACTTCGTAGCGAAATTGACACGCTCACTACTGGTATTATTTGCGAACCAACAATGCTGATCAAAAGTAAATTTCGCATATTCAAATTTCAAAATAAAAAGCAATTTTCTTTTACACTGATTTTCTCGACTGCAGACTGCTTGCAAATAAATAATAAAATAAAAAAAATTATGATAAGGTAATGATAAAAATAATAAAAAGGTAAAAAACAGACTAACATTCAACAGGCCACGTCTCAGAAGGTGTAGGCAGAGAGGATGGAGCGCTACACTCTTCTGACATACAACTCTCGCTTGGCACACAAGCTCGACGATTGTTGAAGCTTCTAATATACCATATTCTAGTATCAAGCTAACTTGATCATGCCAAGTCTTTCGCGGTCACACTCTTTTTCTGGCACTGTCAACACTTGCGTCATATATCTTTCGTACCACTCTCTCTTCATTCATTCGCTCAATATAACCAATCAATCTAAAACAATCATTTTTATCCCATGCACAAAGCCAAGATCAGTTTTACATTTTGATTATGCTTTTCTCTGCCATAAATGAATTTAAATAATAATAACATAATTATTTAATAATTCATTCAGAATAATTTTTAACTAATTAAATTGTATCAGTTCATAATACAAAATAAAACGTTATAAATATATAATATAAATGGAGATTGGATAATTTTTTGGTTCAGATAAATTGATTGTAGTGAAAATATATTTTACCGATAATATCATATACATTAAAATTATGATAAAAATAATTATGACACGATTATTTGGCATAGATGTAACACACTCATTGATCCAATGGTCGAGGGTTCAAGCCTCGCTATTCCCGTATTGTTCATAACTTGATGTAAAAATATTCCATGAAAACATCTCCATTTTCAAAATAAAATCATACTACAATAGATGATTTTTTATATGTATTATAGTGTAAACATGTCCATAAAGGATTATTAAGCTTTATTGACGAGGGTTTCGGAAATAACGTAAGAACATCATTTTTCAGACTATTTTTCTAAATCACTTCGCACAAATTTCGTATTCACAAAAACAGCCTTTTTTATATTAACATTTCGACTAACGTAACGACGCTAGCAAAAATGAACGAAGAGAAAGGAAAAGAAACGTATGGATAAGAGAGCAGAGATGAGAATTGATATAATTGAAAGTGCCAAGACAATTGAACTGTAGTAAGCAGATTAGGCAGGCAGGGCTGATATGGTGATTCTGTCGATCGAACAACCATAGACCATATGAACGAACCCGTCATAGTAAAAACGTCACAGAGTTCGTCACTCAACCTCACTATTCTTTCCTCGGTCGTGGTGCGGGCCAGCAAACTCTAATCTCGCTTCAATAAACTCAGTGAATATACTTTGTGCGTATTTATTCTTTCTTCACAGAGTTAAAATGCGAGTTGGTTCTGAATATATCGGATATGTAATGCAGGAAAATATTGCCGGAAGTCGGGACCCTGGAAGATGGGGAAGACAATGGTTTGACCAGTCTACTGTAGACTATTTCGGGCTGCAGTAAATAACATGATGATGGTCAGCATAACAGCCCATGTAAATTGATCGGATAGGAATACAAGAATAAGAAAAAGATGGTGACAATGTATACTACCGAATTACTCTCCAAAACAGTTTTTGTGATCAGGTTATGGATGGATAAACTTAATTTGCTTTAATGTTCATTACAAAGGTTAATAAGGACGATAATAGGGCCAAATCATAATTTTGATTCTACGCAACATCAAATATTTCCAAAAGCCCTTTGAAGCTGATCATCTCCCGTCCCGCTCCGTCTCTCGCGGGTAAACGGGATTGAACAAATAATTATTTTAGCGTACTCCGGGGGATGATTCAAAGACATGCAAATTTGAAATATGCGCAAGTCACTTGGCCAAATATTGGATGTAAATATTACATCTACTGCTTAAATAAAACGGGGGACGTTTAGGGATGGAATCACGGTGCAGCTCTCACTAACTGGTGTATTACCACCCCCGCCCCGCCGCTACCCCAGCCATCCGCGAGATCAGACGCCGCAGAATCAAAATTGATTATTTGACTTAGCAAAATGACGCTTGTTTTACAATAAATTTGAGGGCTGTCGAGCGAACATTTTTTGCGTGTACTTTGGTGGAGTGTGTTGGCCTAAAAATGTATTTTGATGAGACCAAAATTATGGCAAACGAATAAAATCGTATTGATCACTCTATTAATGCTGTTGACGTTTTAGCCACGTGCAGCTACCCTTCGTCAAACTTCGGGTGGCAACTGAAGCTGATTTGCCGTAGAATAGATAAGATCATGCCCTCTCTCCTTATGTTTGTATGCAGATGAGTTCAACCTCATTCTTACAGTTGTCATACTGTATCAGACAACAACGTTGAGTTTGTGCAAGACTTTGTATGTATACCTGGTCAAACGATGCAACAAGCGAGACGGAATTAATAGGGCGATATAAAGAGACGTATTCAACTGGGTTGGGCAGCATTTGAAATACTAAGGCACATCCTCAAAGACAAAATACCACAATTCCTTGAAATAGAACACAGAAATGTACCAGAATATTTGAGAAAAAATATTTTCTATAAAATGCATAGCAGCAGGACGCGCGGCCAGATATATAGATGGCCAAAGGGCAATCACAGGGCTATGCTTGGAATATCTCAATAGAGATCGTGTACCTGATGCAATGTTACGAGCAAAATTAAATTATGTTAAACCAAGGAAAACTATACACAATCGAAGTCTACAGATAAATCTAGAAGATTTTTGTAAGAACTAGAACACACAGAAATATATCAGAATATTCGAGAGAAAACATTGCCTATAAATGCGTAGGAACGGCGCGTGCGGCCAGATAAATGAACGGGCGCAAATTCGAGCGTACATAGACAATCAGAGAATCAATTATTTGAAGTACCAGAGTACCTACCTGCTTGTAGAATATTCTTGTAGCGAATAAGTGCGACAAAAATGGCGTAAATAAAGTGCTCCACAGATAAATGGAATATTTTACAACGTGATTTTTTTACGAAAAATTTAATTTTGATGTACAGAAAATATACGACTTGACAAAACACGAAAATTTCAACTATAATAGTTTATTAATACCTTTTAAATGTTATAAAAAAATCTTTTAAATTTAATATTATAAAACAGAGACGTGTACACAGGACATGTGTCAAAATTCTTAAAAATAAAAGTGAAAACGGTACTAACTTGCTGGCCTTCTGGAAAAAGCTCGAATATCCAAACACTAACTAGATCACGAGGCAAGTATCCACAAGACACAAGACCAACAAGGAAGCAAATATTTATTATTATGTAAAAGTATTCGAAGTCGATTTTTTTCTATTCAAATATTAAATTATCCAAGAAATAATACTAATTTATAGTATGTAGAATTTTCTAAGTAATTATCAGATATAGAATTATAATAAGGAGACTACTCTTGGTGACTGGTCCAGGAGTCTCATCATGTTATACATTCATCCGTTTATTCATAGGAAACTTATTTTGTTTTTTTTTCATTTCAGCAAAATTTTTGTGGGTTTGAATTACAATTTAAGTAAAAAAACTCCTACCCACTATGGATTACAATATTATAAAAAAATCTGCGTTGGATTACCATTAAGACAGTAGTATTGTAGCGTTAATGATAATAACAAACAAACAAAACACTTACATAAACAACCCAATCCTTGGGACTGTGAGCATTGGTACCGCAAAGGTACAGCCTGGAGCCTTCCCCCATGGGCTGAATCACCCTTATGTGGTTTCGGCAGTCAAAGTGCTAGAACAAGAAAACAAATGATTAAGTATACAGCACTATTGTATCTTAATATGGTAATAGCGATCGAAACAGCATCGAGCTCATTGAATGTACGAAAATAATTAGAGCAATATCAGATTCAATTTTTATAAACGATTCGCTAGATCGAAATTTATTAAAAATAAATTTAAATAAGATCCACCCTTAAGAATAACTAAGCCAATGATGCCCAATTAAGTAATAAATCAGATAACTAGAACACCTTATTACTAAGTGATTATCTGTACAGGGTGTGACAGAGATAGTACAATATACTTAATAGAGCGATTCCTACCTTGATTGTAGGTTAAAATATTTCAGCAATCATGACCTTTATTATTAACAGCGATGGAGATATGCAATATCAAATATTACATTTTTTCAATATTTTCGACATATTTTTAGAAAAACGTTGAAATATCATTACAGTAACTTTGAAAAATTTATTCGCTACAATACAAGTCCAATAAAATGATTAAAACCTTGCAAAAATTATTAATAGATTTTTTTATTTAAATTTGACTGATAAATAAGAGGGATCTTAGGATTTAAAAGATAAAATTTTGTGTCATATAAATGAAAACTAAATTAGTTTATTTGGGGCCCAACCGATGTTTTTCAATCAATCTAGAAGATTTTATAATAAAATTATCTGGAAATCGGTAGAACACACGAAAAAATACGAGAAGATTCGAGAAGAACGCTTTCTGTATAAGATAATAGACACGCAAACCGTGAATCTGTGCGATAGAAACAGCGTGAATAAAGGGTGCCAGAGAAAAGTGGAATAGTTTCGTGCGTCTCTCAGTACGAAATATGGAACGGTGTCCAGCGACTTTATTTGTAAATAAGGGTTTAGTGATTTCAAGTGTTTTATTTGGATCCATAATTCGTGATAATATATTATTGGATTGAAACAAACTTTTCAAATAAAGGAAAAAATTAACTCCATAATAAAGTTATGTCTGCACGATACAGAAACGTATGAAATCAAAAAAAAAGGCTGTTTCTTTTCAGCTTCACGTAAGCGTATATATATGAGAGAAATAAAGAAATGGGTAACTGAATTACCTAGAATTATTTCCGGCCGTCCGCCTCGTCTTTCTGTTATTGTAACATCAATTCCGAGCGACGTTCCCGAACACGGAGTTAGGTCAATTTGTTCTGTCACGCGATTCTGAGATAGAGTGAGATATAAAATACACCTGCGCTCCTCTGGCGCGTCACACATTTCACAAAGGATTGATTTCAGGAGAGAGATCAGAAGAAAATTGATTGAAAAATAAAAACGGGGCGTAGAATTTTACAAAATGAAAGCACTGTGATTTTTCCTGTGAAAAACACTCCGTTGACGATAGATTTGCGCTTAGTGTAGTTAGTTATTTATATTGTAAATTGAGTTCTATAGCAAGATTTTTTTAGTTGTTTCTTTCATTATTTTGTAAGCTTATTTTTTTGCTCATTTTATATTATATAGAGAATAACATTTTTTTTCAATTTTTATGCCTCCTTATTATTTTACACTTATTATTGGCAGGGTTAGTGACGGATATTCATAGAAAAAGAATTATACATTTTTTTATTATAATTATATTTCATTATTTTATATACCTCATAAATATTTTTGCCATCGGGTAGCGTAGTGTAGGTAGTGACGGACATTGTTACATAGAGAATTATGTATTTTGATCATTTTGTAGCGAGATAGTAAAAGGGATTACATATAGAATCCCTCGTAATATGTCGATGACAACAATAAGATCTCTCTGTACACATCATATAAAGAAGTCTCTAGTACACATCCACATCCTGGAATTATCTATGACATTCGGGAAATGTCTGGAACATTATCGCAAACACTAGAATAAACTAGGATTGTTGAAAAACTAACGTTTTTCGTATAAAAAGCGGAAAGAGCCCTGTACAGAGAGTCAGTCTATATTGACGTTTCTACCGGTGCGAAATCAGCAACGAAACGGCGGCCAGTGTGGCCAGTCAAGGAATTCGAAGCGATATTAAGCGAATTACTTACTTACGTGCGATAATAAACAGAAATTTATTAATATTAATAAAGCGTTTATGGACTATTGATGAATTGCGTAGTAGTGTGAATTAGAGATTCTATCGAAGTAGTGTTAGTTCGCGTCAAGTGACTTTGTTAATTTATTAAAATAATTAATTACTGATTAATAGATCGTTAATTAAATTCTAGTGTTTTTATTTGCCAAAGCCTCGTTCCGTGACAATATCTAAAACGATTTTTTTTAAATATCATATAGTTACAAACTACATACATATATTAGTATTTCTGCATTGGACAGAACAAAGACACAATGTACCTATTGCAGTATTACTCAATTACAAAACCTACTTAATACTATTGCTTAAACGATATTTTTCCATTTCCGAAATTGCGATCCAGGAACCCAACCTCATCGCCTTCAAACAGCACAGCCTACGATATTAAACTAACTATAATTTAGTGTCTAAGTATTTTCACAGGAGCGGCTGGCCGGGCATCGATACAGCCCCCATAAAGCATTTTACGCCAACAGTAACTGCCCCATAAATTGAACAAAATGGCCAAGGTTTTTATAACCCTTCCCATGGAGATATTTTTTCTTCCTACAGTTTTATCCCTTTACAGGTCACGGGTACCGGGTGTGTCACATTAAAAAATTAATAGGAATAGGTGAGAATGAATGATGCATAAGGAATCCGTTCGATTTCAAAAAATAATGAAATCCTCCCATTTTAACTGAACAAATTTAATGAATATTTAATAGTTTCATTTTTTTTTTAATTTTACGTTTTCAAAAAAAAATATTGAGATAAAGCGGCACTGCAAATGCATATGATAGACCGCAATTTTAAGGCGATAATACAGAGAGAACCTTTGTTCTTATATAACAATAATAAACTCAACATTATTTACAATAATTAAGAAAATATAAACATTGATCGGCAGGCCGCTGACAAAAGGTTCGTCTGTAGTGTATTAGGCTAGATTAATTTTTACTAAATATTTATATGTACGCAGAATACGTAATCTTATGAATTTAAAGCTAAAATTATAATAAATAAAGTGTACTAAAATAATTAAAAAATGATCAATATTGATGAAGTTAAATTTTTTTTTAATTTGCAAAATTTTTTTACGTTTTTTGATGACTTTTAAACGCTTTTTTTTTTCATATAAAGACATGATTTTAAACAATATATTGTATTAATTCCTACACTATGAGACTTGAAGTGCTATTAAACAGTTGGTTATTTTATTAAAAACACATTTATTAATATGTAAAAATAAAAATTCGAAAGTATTAAATATGTCGACAAATGGCGCAGTTTAAAAAAAAATTGACAAACTCACATTTACATGATTTTCTGTCCCCAATATGTTGACAATATTAATTTCTACCTGAATTGTATGCTTTTTGAGATATAATAAAATAAATCAGACGTATTATTCTTGCGGTCAGATTTTTCATACCCCATAATAATTTAATATTCTTAGAAGGTTTTTGGCTTAATTTAAGGTCAGTATTTTTAGCCGAGGGAATAATTAAAATATTCATTTATCCATCGCATGAAGTTACTTTATGTATTGTTGCATATATTGTGATTAATGCAATATAATTGCATTAATCACAATATTAAATAACGTCAGTATTATTAAACTCATGAGCTAGCAAATGCCTTTAAAACGACCATGTCAAAGCCCTTCTAATGTTCATTTTGTTTCCATGACAATAATTTTATAAAATCATGTAGGTATAACTAATTTTGCAGAAGTGTTTTCTGCACCGAACCGCAAACAATTTAATAGTACTATTAACATATGACAATTTCACTATAAATCATGCACTTTATTAAACTGCATATCGCATATGTGCAACGCAATTTAACACGGCGTTATCAAAATTATTCTGTGACTTGTAATTAGATATCCCATACCGGTTCGCTGGCCCGGTAATGCCCTTATCTCAATAAAACGCCGAACATATTTTTGCAAATGTTTGGCTGGTTACCGCAGATAAAAAAGTCAATGTTGCACAAAATAGGGTGTTATGTTGTATGCACATGAATTACACAATCGCTAAACGTACCAGCAAAGGGATGTTTTGGGTTTAAGAGGTGACGTATTGTTATCAGCCCACGAAACAAAATAATAGGTAAAATAAGAAAAATCCTCTGTCAATAATTTTCTGCAACGTCCGTATCTTCTTTTAGAAAATATATTTTTTTATAAATAAATACTTATCAAAATGTTATTAATTTAAGTAATAAAATTTTTTTTCGTTTATCGGTTTCGAGACGTAACCCGTCTCTTCCTCAGGACAAACACAGCACTAGCATGTAAATATCACTACACACCACAACCACAGTATTATTTACACACCAAAACCTTCACAAATTACTACTCTCACATGCGTGTTACTCTAACTAAAGGCCAAGTGCATGCTGGCATTTAGTTAGTGTGGTGTGTAGTAATATTTACATGCTAGTGTTGTGGTTGTCCTGAGGAAGAAACGGGTTACGTCTCGAAACCGGTAGATAAAAAAGTAATTTTTATTGGTTATTTACCAACATACATATCATTTTGTTAAAATGTCTGACCACAAAGTTAATGCTTTACATATTAAAATTTTTAATAATATATATTTTTTACTTTTTCTTATAAAAAAATAAATATATACTTATTCTTTAGGACCCGTCGGATAAGATAGAATAAATTTTTCTCTCCCATTTTACTCCACTCTCTCTCCACGACATATGTTCTATACAAATATACAACATTTCGCAAATCTTACCCAAATTTTGCACATTTATTCTTTAGGAACAGATATATAAAAGTATGTCATTTTTGACGGGTTACAGCTAGTAAAAAAATAAATAAACACACTTGTGCACAAATGTTCAAAAATTTAAAATAATAGGTTATGATAGGACATCGGCCGGAAAATTACATGGCCTGTGGGCTCTCATTATGATGTTAAATTTTATTGTCAAGAACATTACAATAAAAGGTATATGTAGAAATAATAATGCCTACAGTTATGAATACCTATGCAGTTTTATGGCGCACACAGTCACAGATTAATTAACAGTTAGGGTAAAATTTTTAATTTCAAAATCGTACATGGAACATTAAAAACGTTTCCTGAAATATCATTTTTTCAAAATAACGCACATGATAACATAAAAACTAATCAACATATTTTAATATTTTAATGAATGAAAGTACATTTTATTTTTAATAAGTTTCTTTATGACCCGTACATGAATTATCACAATATTTTCTATTTTTTGCCATCTAGCAAAAAAAAACATTAAAATCAAAATTTTATGTTTAATAAGCCGCCATTTTGTTTTATGTTAATATGAATATAATAATTGTATTATTTTTATTTTTTCATATTGGTATTTGGAACTGCCACTTAAGAATATTTTTTAGTGCTCTCTTCATACCTCTATGGCAACTATTTAATATTTTTTTAAATTTATATTTAATTGATACAATTTTTATTTTTATTTGATTTATTGGTACAATTTATAGTTTAAAAACCATAAATACACAATTTTTGTCTTACTCCAAAAAAAAAATTTGAAATTCACCTATTTTTTTAAAAGAGAAAAACCACTTTTGTTCAAGATAGCGGAGTGATTTTTGTATATGTAATAATCATACAAGAGTTTATTTAACTTAAGATATTTTTGTAACATTTTGACATTTTCTTTAAATATGCCATTTTTTTATTAAATGATTGACCTGTTTCTAGAAGCTGTTTTGAAAATTCAGAAAAAATTTGTTTTTCAGGAATCATGTTAAAAAATATTTTATTTTAATATTGGAGTATTATAGAATTCAAATCGAAAAAAAACTACCAAAAAAAAGAATACTATAAACAAGAACATAATTAGATCCAGGTTGAAGGTTCTATGCAGATAAAACCTTAATAATTGTAAAGACTCACCTCTGACTTTCCCTTAGAAACACACTGCGCCACATTGCTCGGCTCCAGATTGAGAGCGTCCCTCTGTAGAAATAAAAAAAACATTAAAATAATAGTCATTAAATAAAAAAAATGCATTTTATAAACCGCTTATACTTTTCCCATATTTTGTGAACGTTAAATTTAACGTGATTAACACAAAAGATGAGGTAACACCCACTTTAGACCCCGCCCCCTCTCAGTCTCTTTCGTTAGATTCCTGAATGATCTGTAGGCTAGTAGTGCATGCTTGTCTCTGACAAGATTAACACGCATGTGATCAATATTGGTGATAGTTTAACAATATTATGGTTAGGGTGTATAAGGGTGTATAGTGTTGTGAATATAGTAGTGTAGTGTTGGTCCTGACGAAGGGACGGGTACGTCTCGAAACCGGTAGACCTAAAATTTGGTATTGATTTTTACTAAGTTAACAATCTGTTATAATATCTAACCACAAAGTTAATGCTTTAAATATTAATAATATAGATTTTCATAATCAATCTACTTTTGATAACATTTTTAAAGTGTTCATCTAATTTAAATTTTATTAAAGAGTTAATGTTTATACTACGATCGTCTGATATATAATTATTGTGACGAAATGGTAGAAAGAGATAATGTACAGAATCCATCGTAATATGTCAATGATAACAACATGATCAAAGTCTCTAGTTTTGGGACATACTTCCACACTCTGGAATTAGCTATAACATTCAAGGAACGTCTTAAACAGTCAGGAGGCGACGGGAAGACACTAAAAACCTCTGGAATGTGTTCCTGATGAAAGTTAAACCCGTGTCGTGGAGTTTGTTTATTTCGACATTTTCTACCGGCGCGATATTAGTAACGGAGCAGCGGCCAGAATGGCCAGAACGATGATGAACAGAATTTTATGGAAAGTGTTACCCAGCGATAATGAAGTATTTATGGACGAGTGACAAATTGAAAAGTAGTATAAATTTGAAATGAGTACTGCAGATTAATTTGTATCCAGTGACTTTGTTAATTTATTAAAATAATTGATCACCAATTAAAAAATCGTTAATTAATTTCCAGTGTTTTTGTGTGACATTATTAAAACAACAAATATTTTATAAACCATATGGATGTGTAAGACCGCGACATCTGCGACCGCGCAATTAATAACCCGTCCCTATGTCCTTGACCACTGCGCCGATGGGGCACTCTTCTGACGACGCTGTAATATGACTCCAGTGAAACGTCGAGAATCGAATCTAAATATACCCATATGGTTCGTATAAAACATCCGTTGTTTAAATATCTTTATACGGCTTACTAAAATGTAATATTTAAATAATTATGTAAATAAAAAGCTTTTTAATTTAAAAAAAAACATCTTGCGTACAATTCGTACTGCAATATTATCCATAGAAGCTTAAGACGTATGTTCCAAATATACGAACATCACATACAAGCGAACTTACTATTGGACAAGTAATATCTAGCAAAGAAACATAATGTTGCATTTCAGAAAACAATGGACAGGAGCTGACATTTCCATTATATTTTTTGTACTCTCCTGACAATGCCCTCTTTCAGGACGCTTCATTTTTCACGCTGTCGACAGGTGGATTTTTTTCAACAAATCAAAATAAGAATTAAGGCGACGTCATCGTTTGCTAGTATTTTTAATTTGAGATTACTGGCCTATATATTTGATTACCACGTTGCCAGGTTCCATCGACTATGATTAAGTAATTATGTAGGCAATAAGGCAAGATTGCGTGTAAGTTTAGTTCTCGAGAATTGTACCAAAGAATTCAAATTTATACCAAGAACTTAAAATATATATGTATATATATATAGAAAATGTGGTTGTAGACTTATATTAACTCACCTCGCAATAAGACTGACTAATGTTGCTCAGGTTTAGTCTGTAAACGCGATCCCTGAAACGAAAACAAAACAAAATATTTAATTGCAAGAAAAAATAATAATATTCCATAGCTTTTTACATAAAAAATATTGATAAATAAATCATTTTAATATTAAAAACATAATAAAATGTACAAATGTATAAAAATTGTAGATATAAACTGGTCTATAAAAGGATTTAAAAAATTCAGGAGTAATCTAGCATATACGTGAAAAATTCGAATGAATATCATATATGTATACAGGGTGTAACAAAGCTAGTTTACAGTACTTCACAGGTAGAGTTGAAAATGTTCAAGTAACCACCTAATATGAATAGTCACGGAGATATGCTACATCAAATATTGCATATCTTTTCAATATTCTTGACTTGTTATTTGAAAAACGTTGAAATATCATAACAGTAAATTATTTCGATTATGAAAAATTAATTCATTTCAATACAAGACTAATAAATATAAAAAACTAACCCATAAAAACCAAGTTTTTATTTTACTCCCTTTCTTATTTTATCAGGTTTCGTGTCTACCAGACGCGTCGATGTCTTTTCATACAACTTACTAAGTTGTATGAAAAAACCATTAAAAATTTGAAAAATCCAAAATTATCCTATAATTATTAATTTTTTTTAACGAAAATTTTAAAGATATTTTTGATCGTCGCCACGAGTCTGCTTGCAAAGTTTCAGCTCGATTGGATCACGGGAAAAGGGTTAAAAATCGATCCAAAGTTTTTTCGTCAATCAAGCAAACAGACGCCACGAGTTAATTAATATAAAGGAAGTAAAAAAAATATTTTTAATTTCTACAAGGTTGTTCCGTTCCTGCTAAATTCGTGTTGTGCATTCAGTAATTTTAAACCTTAATTTTAAGTTGAATTTTTCTCACGAATTTCAAAATTTAATTAAGAATCTAATTAAAAATACAGTGTGGAATTAACTATTTGTTTCTATGTAGGCTTTGGTTATTGTGATTGATAAGCGTGCTTATTATTATTATTGTATCCGTCCCTAAATTTGTAAATAGTGTAAATAAAAAAAATATATATTAAAAAAATATGAAAAAAGATTTTCTTACATTGCTCCTACAAATAAGGTATCCCGTTTTGCGTCCATCAGGAATGTTCTGTAGTACATCATCCCGCATGTGAACTCCCTTACATGATCTGAAAAAAAGCAGAAAACAACATTTTAATTTAATGTTGGTACAACATATTTATGTCAGAAAAAATCCGTAAAATATAAAAAAAAAACATGTAATACATTTAATGTCCGTCTACAACGTATGAATTTGGAAGGTTTTTTTTGGATTTTGAAAGAATTTGAATAATATTTAATATAAGAATCTTAACAGTTTCAATCATTACATATGATATTACAGTGAACATTGCATGAATAAGAGAATATATTATAACAATCATTTTGAGTCGATCTGTTTTGATAGTAAAACAGTAATTGGGATGAGAGGGAAAGGATGAGTAGGTAGTAGTCAGAACTGGACAGGACAGGAACATATACTCAATATAATTTTCCTTATTTTAATTTTACAAGTAATGCTTTTTCACCACTATAGTTTCGAGAGAAGTGGTCTCTCTCACCATAAGTGTAATTAATTTATAATCTTAATCCTTTGCACTTGGATTTTTTTTTGTAAGATATACCAGCAACTCTAGAGCATTTTGTATAAATTCGAGCAAACAGTTATATTATCATTAATAATATTTAAAATAAAAATGTAAAGGTAGAAAATCTCGCATTCGTAGGTAATATCCTTCTATTCATCTTCTTACGGATCATCAGAAATTGAAATACTACTACTTGATGACTCAATGACTTTTTTATACCCTGTGAAATTGATTCATCTCTAGAACTCCGATCGTTTCCGACAAATTTTCATATTTTCTACCTCGACTTATATTAAAAACGAGCTAATTTTGTCAAAAACTCTCAAACAAGCTAAAAAAATTAACTCACATTTAGTGCGATATTCGTATCCATTTTATTATGTTGGTACAGTACAAAAATATAAATTAGTTTTAAGTATATTTTACACGCAATTAAAACTACATGATAAATATTTGACAATTTTTTCACCCAGACAATAGCAAAAACGTTATAGAACTAATGTACTATACATTATGCCGGTGCTAGTAGATACTAGAACCTTTTTTGAGAAAAAAATACATATATTGTTTGCGGCGATATATATTTGCCAACGGAGGTACAAAGGAATTTACTTTGGCGACATATTGTCACCAACGAAGGTACAAAGGGATTTACTTTGGCGACATATTGTCGCCAACAGATTGCAAAAGATTTAAATATACCTATTATGTGGCGGGCCATGGATGTCGAGTGTTATTCTCGATAGTTAGTGGGAATATGGATAGTAGGGGTGAAGTCTAAGGAAACATGGTGAAATTCATTAATTTCTTAGATTTCTACGGGTTTTTTGAATTGTTTTTTATTAATCCTTTACACGGTATCAATAAGTTACAGTATTTTATGGTTGTCAAAATAATGGTAACTTTCAAATATGTAAATAGCTAATATTAATAAAGATTTTTTAGACAATCTCGATGTTATTTGGTCTGCGTATTTTGGTAATTATTTACAATTTTTTATTGCAGCCTTTGCTTTTATACCGTACAATTTAAGCAGTAAACCAATAAAAATTTTGATTTTTCGAAATAAAAAACAAGGGAAAATTTAGAGTCTATGGAAGGGGACTTAAAGAGATGCCGAATGGTACGTAAGGGATGTAGAATGCATCAAGATATTCGAGAACATTTCATTCAGACAAAGTCAACTGCAAATCTGAAAGCCTTTGTTGTAGGCTGCGCTAAAATTATGTTCGCTAAGCTTCAAAGGAAGCATGTTCGACGGGTTTTCGTAGACTCGTTACGGCTTGTCTACGTCAAACTAAGGCAACGGCCACCCTGCTACGATGTCTAACTAGGGGAACATTTCGACGAACATTGTTATACAACATATAACCATTACATTTATCAGGTCTATTGTTGACCCATAATATAAGAAATTTGGCCTTATAAGCAAAGGGTTGGGTTATATAAACAATTGTGTATTGAATGCAACAATAAAACATTGTACACAATTTGACGGATATCGTAACATTTCTCATATAAACTTTACATAACTAAGTAGGTACGTTCCGTCCATTTATCTTAAAATATATTATGGGTGATTCTCGTAAGCCTAACACTCTTCACGTACTAAGATCTACATTAAGGTGGCTTGGATATGTTTTACTGGAGAAACGGTTACCCGTTTAATAAATAACTTTTTAGGAATGTCGAAGGAAATTCAGCTGTAAGTTAGTCATCTTAAATCAAAGAGTAACAAAGAATTTAGATTGGACATTAAGAACTAAAATAGTACAATACAAAGGAAGACAGAAGCACCCTGTCGAGACTTTGGCCGTAGACCCTATTAGGGGGTGAAAATGATAATTACTCGTAGAGAAGAAAAATATGAATTTCATTACGTTTTTAAAAGCATTTATAGGTCTTCATATAGCCATAATTTAAGCTTTGACAAGGTTACTATATGATTTTATCTGTTAATAAAAACATATTATTTCAGATCTGGTCTCGAGATCATTTCACATAAAATCATGTTTTTTTTTTGGTACTACATTCATAATAATAAAACATTTATTACTGGGTTAATTTTTTGAGTACTACATGCGTGAGTAATCTTTTTAGTATTTTACTGAGTATTTTTTTTAATCAACAATTATATTAAAATAATGATACATATATTAATTGGCTTCTTATTTATGCACGCAAACAAATTTATTATTAAATACAGTTAGTTAATATGAATAAAATTTTGAAAACTGTACAGGTCAAATATTTGATTTAAAAAATGCGTTAAACATGAAAGTCACCCCGTTATATTTGAATTTGGAATAAGAATACAAAAGTGGAACGTAAAAAGCCAGCTGACAAGGCTTTGATGTGGGCAAACATCTCAACATGTTTGAGTTTGAAAAAGGTTCAAGTTGATTATGGATTCTAATCACTTCGCTGACTGATAAAAGGATTTTTCACAGAGCGATATCAAAGCCTCTCGAAGGCTTCGAGGGATGGAAAAACGCGAGAGGCGTTAATTTAGGTGGCGAAAGGGATGAATCGTTACGGCTCCAATCGAGGACCGTCAGATCAATCAAAATCAGGGGATCCGGTGAACAAAAGATTACAGGATAGAGATAAACCCTTTATGTTAATTAGCTGTATTATATTTATGTACACCACATTGGCATATTTAAAAATTGATTTTTTCGTGTTTTATCTAGTGGGTTGGAGTTCAAGAAATACTTTGAGTTATTACTGATTCAAAAATTATAAAAATTGACCGAGTTATAGGAATTTGACGCTAGCAGGGTGGTGAATATTTGACTATATACGTTACTTTTTTTCTCGAAACTTCCATGTCTCGACTGGTGAAGATATCTCAAAAACTTTTTTTCTAATTTTGCACACATCTTAATTTTTTTTCAATTAAAGTTAAGTTAAGTTAAATTCAGTTAAAAAATATTTGATGGCATGATTAAATACTACAAGTTTTTGAGGATGGTCCTGTTAAATGCGTCAACAACCGTAGAGCAAGCATGAAAAGATGTGTGAATGTAGCAGAAACAAAATTGGTGTGCCAATATAGAAAAATATGGCGCTCTATTCTCTCTGCCTAGCCCTGCTGAGAAACGGCGTGATGGTTTGTAAGTTAGTTATGTAATGTAAATGTCTGTACCAAGTTTACATTATACTTGTATCCTGAAGAAGGCTGGGTTCAACCAAAACTAGTAGACATTTTATATTACATCAATAACATTAACAAAAACAAATTATCTTTGTATTTTTTTAAATTTTTTTTATTTGTTTTTTTTATTTATTTTATTTTATTTGTAATTATTGTATCAAGCCACAAAGTGTTATGCTTTCATTTAAGAAACAAATATTCACATACTTAATTAATTTCTTGGGTTTTGCGTTATTTGACATTTAATTAACATTTGTCAAAATATTTTTTTTTAATAGGGTTATGAATTGAAAAGGGGGATCGAAAACCATACACAAATATGTCATATAATGTTGTTCGAGAAAAGGTGGAATGCTGTTGTGATATTTTTCAATCGCAACAATCTTATCGATGAAAAAGTACAAAATAATATTATATTTAAAAAAAAAAATACAACAAACGTTTAAAAAAATCAAATCAACCCTTTAAGGGCTTTCTTCTCGTTCATACGAAAAATATAAACACTTAAAGTAATATGCAAGCGATCGACGGGGTTTGAGAAAAAGCGCTCCACCGATTTACACATATTATCGGTCAAAGTTCTCTGACTGTTGCATTAGTTTACAATTTGTTTTCTAAGTCGTCTTTTGTAAACGCGTGCTTTTTAATAATACAATATTTTGATCAAACCTCGTACACGTACCTAATATTTCTGCACAAATTTTCCTTTCTAGATATTTTCACCCAAGCTTACGCCGGATTCGCCATGGTGCCGCGGAAAATGTTCCACAAAATAATTTTCGCACAGCCGTTGAAACGTGCAAGATTTCCATCGCGGAAACAAAGCTCCCGAAGGGGATGCAACCTCGTTACCCCCGAGTTATTTAATCTGCCCCGCTTCAATGGACGTTACCTCAGATAACCCATGTAATGCCCAGACCTTTCTGCAATAAGCCATCTAATCGCGTAGCCTTTGTAGCGTTCCGTATTGGTTGCACCGATAAAATCGCCGAGTTAAATGCACTCACAGGGTATAATTCAATACTACCGCGTGTATGCAACTTTTATTGCCATATTCGACTGGAGTTTCAATACCTGAGAGCTTGGAGGAGTACAATTCAGTGCTCAGAGTCGATGAGAAAATTTTGATCGCGTATTTTTTAAAGAATTATTATTGATATACTCGTTAATATGATTACATGATTAAGTTATATTCCTAGTCTTAGACTATGACAAATGGCACTCTGAAATAATTAGATTCAATGTTTCTTTTTATGAAAAGAATCAAAGAATGTGTATAGTAAACATTTTATTTTTTTCTTATTATGCACCATACTTCGTATTTTTAATGTGGTATATTTTATGAAGTGAAATATGAAAAGGATAGTTTATACTTTTAGTACATACTTTTAATATTTTTAGACATCATTTTCTAGTACAACACTAAGATATATTTTCACTTTCAACTCATCATGCACATTATTACTGTACCTATATTAAACTTATTATAAGATAAAATTTCTATAAGAGAGCATTAAAAATATTAAAGGCAACATTATTTTTACTAACGACTTTAAAATTCATTTTGGGTATGACCTGTGGTGAAATATTTTTACGTGAAAAAATTTGTCTTTTATTGCTAGTGCATAGAATATAGACATACATTAAAATTAGAGACTACATTAACTAAAAATAGCATTGTCTCGAAACATCACATTTTATGAATTATAAAAAATCAAGATTGTATTTTCTGACTTAAAATTTTGTACAGTTTGTTTAGAGTTATGTTTTTTGACGAGGTAGTTAATAATGTTCTCAATATTTCTGCAACAGTATTCGAAAAAAATAATTTATGTGTCGTAAGACTAGAAGTGAGACATGATTAAATTATCCATCAGATTTACAAGAAGGAAAAATTGCACAAAATATCAAGGTTTATAAACCCTAACCTAACTATTATTTATTCAACGTAATTTTAATCAATACGAAACTTTCCAATAAATTAAATTGGAAAAAGTTTGTACTTTTTGTGGTCTCTAATTATCTTAATAAATCAATCCATTATTGGGAATTTTTCGGTGTTTGAATGGTGTGGAGATAATGAACGAACAACAAACACTGAAGTCCCTGCTGAATACAACACCAACAGGGCGAAGGAACTTAGGAAGGCCACATCTAAGATGGAGTGGTAGGTATCCAAAGATATATTTTCCATGGAGATCCAGAACTAGAGAGAGCTGACATAAGACCGAGTTTACTGGATGAAGACTATTGAGAAGGCCAAGACCTACCAGGAGGTGTAGAGCTAACATCGATGGTGATGATATTGTGTTATATCATTTTATCATCTTTATTTCTACCGATGTGTTTTCATCTTGACACAGTATATTTATGATATGCTAACTATTACATTTTATCGATTGTTGCGCGTTATGATTGATAATCCTGAAATTATGCGGAGAATTGGTTTGTACGTTCCTGATAATTACCTTAGACAGCGTCAGCATAGATTTTTTCACATTACAATATACAGGACCAACCTGCCAATGGTTATGCCTGTTGGAAGAGCTACTGCTATGCTGAACAATATTACTCCGGAAATTGATCTGTCTCTGAGAGGGTTTTCCGAAGCAGGATTCTCGTACACCTTTGATATGAATGAGTTTATATATCAAATTAATTAATCAATTGGAGACATGCAGAAAAATCTAATTCACGAAAAAATATTAGGTTACTACTGGGATTCAAACCCAGGTCACTTCCTTTCCGGGGCCGGTGCTCGGACCACTAAGCTATAGCAACCCTCTATGTTTCCGTGAATATATCCACTATATATGTAGTTCTTATTTTTATTAATTGATTAATTTTTATTTTTGTCCATAGAGCAATCCATTTTTTTGATACGGTAGTTGAAATTTTTTTGCAATGCCACCGCTAGATGGACGCCAGAATTTATTGAATAATTCATTTTATTTGGACATACATTTATACAACAGATATTAAATATATTCAAGAACACATTCATATTTGTGAATTTGTAATTTTTCAGAACAAAGTTCCGTGAAATTTTTAAATCAAATTAATTAATCAATTGGAAAGACATACAGAAAAATATAATTATTAGATTTTCCTGTATGTCTATCCAATTGATTAATTAATTTGATTTAAAAATTTCACAGAACTTTGTTCTGAAAAATTACAACTTCACAATATGAATGTGTTCTTGAATATAGAGTTTATATATGTTTGATATTTTGTTTGTATATTTTCTCACTTGTTTATAACATTTACGAATTAAAAATATGTTTGAATCGTAAATGTCATATAAATAAATAATTTGAATTGAATTGAATGTAAGAAGTTCAAATCCTTTAAATGAAAATATTTCGCGTAGTGAGAATGTTAAAGATGAGCTTAAACGGCATACACTGGAGCTACGTTTTCTTGTAAATTAATTTATAAATTAAAAATAATATTTTGTAGCTTAGCGGAAGTTCTGTTTTTGAACACATTTCGCGCAGTGAGCTCCAACAGCGTCACAATGAGGTCACGTCTTCTCGCAAAGGCTTCAGGACAATATGGCCGCCAACAATAACCTTACATAGCACATCTTGGGCCGAAACAATCATCGGACATTAGCGGCAATTCAAAGGCCCTGCAAATTGGTACTGGGAGCAATTAATTGCGACAATGGGGCCCGTTAACAATCCGCTTAATGCTCGATTGCCGTTTTACCCGCCGCGCCGGGCGCGCCCGACCTCCCCTCGTGCGCGGGATTGCTTAGCCAAGCATTCGCAAGGGAAAGTCAACTTCCTCGGATATTTTGTGTACTTTATGTGCGCGAGCGGGGAGAAGGGGGTAACGCGTGACATTAGGCGCGCTCGGTTACACACTGCGCTAATAACATTGATTTATCCAAATAGTTGTCTGAGAATTATATCACCAACGCTTTGACCTAGTGGAATAGCCTAGCAGTCAACTCGTGTCATTTAAATAACGAAACTCTCCCACATAATATAACTTTTGCATGGATTTATATTGGCTCCGATTCCCTGAATAGTGGAATTCAAATTGTGTTATTTGATGTACTTGTACAAAACGACATATAATACAAAATGGCGACTCTGTATCTTCAAGAGCTCTGTATCCCAAACAAGTAGACGTAGGTAGACGCCAAACTCATCCTCTACTTCAGCTTCAGGAAGGTAGAAAAGAAAAAACCAGAAGACAGATGAACGTATTTTAGCGATCGGGAATCAGCGATGGTAGGCCCAAAGGTTTTTATAAATGTCAAATAAAATTATTAATTAAATTATTAACTATTAATTATTAATTGTAAATTTTTGTAAGATTTTAATCATTTTATTTGATTTGTATTGAAGGGTATTAATTCATTATGTTCGATATAAAGAACTTTCATGACAAAAATCAGATATAAAAAATCCAAAAAACTAATGCTATCAGGACATTGATGTACTTTTAAGAACATAATTAAGGCACGAATTCACCTGTAAAGTATTTTGGACTAGGTCTGTTTCACCCTGCATTGAGGGCATTATGCGTATATATAATAAATATTATGAATAGTCCTGCTCTACAGCTAAAAATCAAGCTTAAAATATGCAAATAAAATAAGGACTCAAAAATACAACCACAATTTAAAAATAGATTACAATTTATATTTCCCTTACACAAACAATAATGAAAGACTAATGGAATGACTGGAACATAGCTAACGTAAATGTCTCGAATGAAATGCTATAAAAAGGTTTATTTTGTATTTTTCGCATGCGGACATGTTTGACTTACATTTGAGAACGGAATGACACTGGGTGTGCCGAAAGTTAATACGGGAATATTCAGGGAAGGCTTTCATTCTCGGGGGCCTGTGTGGTTGCGTCAAAAGGAGAAATGTTTGTATGAAATTACATGTCACCCTGTGACATTGATGCGAATTGTACTCGAGCCAGTTGCGGCGAATGTTGCTGCCATAAAAATATTATGGTTTTTAAAATACAAAAAAACATTTTTTGAGAAAAAAAATTGAATTTCAGTATGAAGATGTTTTTTTGTAAATAACGACACTTACTGTATCGTACATCAACTTTATACGTATCACCATAATTGAAAAAAAAAAGATAATTGTAAAAAAAATTCTAATTAAAAGACAAAAATAATAATACATGGAAATTTATTTTTTCCGTCCAAATAAATGAATCGTAGGTATTGCTGTTTGATGGAAATATGTAATAAACATTATTAGTACATCTGTGTGATTTTTTTCCGACCGCTTCTGAGCGATGAAATGAAGTGACAAGTGAAATGAAACCCAAAAAACCCAAAATATACAATACACATAGATGTACATGTAAAATATAATTAATTGCAAAAATACATGTTACTAGAGCGTGCCGAAGACATTTGTAATTGGGATAATGGGCATAGTCTTCACTATAATGTTTATTATCAGAGTATCATGTACCTATTATCCTGTTAGTGTCTCTAATAAATAAATAAAAAATTAAAAAAAGTTAGTGTCAGTGTCGAAATGTCAATTGTTTTATAGTAAATTAATGAAATCAACTGACATGTTAATTTAAAAATTTATAATTTTATTAAGATTTAAGGAAATTTTTTTATTTTTTATTAATTGTGAAGTACTTTTTTAGGCTACACAAATATCTAATATAATGTATATCATGATGTGCATCCAGATATTAAACTCTAAATAGCAATTATGAATACATGATTAGTGAATCCAATCCCGATCTAAAATTACGATCCTGGGATTCAATTTTGATGATCGCAGGATCAGTCTCCTGATTAGAAAATACTCATTTGAAGGATTTGGAAACAAAAACAGAAACACACAATTGGGATGAGTATACCTTTAACCGATTTAATAGCCAGAGCAGAGATTTTAAAATTGCTATAGTTTTCATAAAATGCTTTTAAAACATACAAACGCGTTTTCCAATATTGATATCAATTATAAAAATGCCAATTTTGACCGCTAAAACTTGTTCTTTAGTTTTTTCCCTATCCTACGCTTTATTTTAGTTTTTTATTTTATGCATAACTTAACTTTTTTGTAATTTGTCTTAATTTAGTTATTTGGTGATAAATTTTGTAGTTGTTTAGTTTTGTTTTTCTGTTTTATGCTTTACTTTTCTTTGTATAGTTATTTTTGTTGTTTTCGCATTTAATTGATGAAAATGTGTAAACTCAACATATTGTCATTATTTTTTTATATATATTAGCGTGGCATTATTTCAATATTAATAGTAAAAAAATAAATACTAATAAAATATGTCAATTTTATTTTTAAAATTAATGTTATGAATCAAACATAGTCCCGAAGTTGACTGAGTATGCTAGTTTGTCCAAATTCAAAAGGCAGGCGCGGATAATGCATGCTCAATTTATCTACATATGACCTCAATATATTTATAATATAATTAATTACAAATACAAATGTTCTCAATATGGTACTTGACATTTTATTTTTAATAACACAAATTGAATACTGGGTTCAAAATACATAAAAAAAATATTACTGATATTCTCAGCTGTATAGTGGGCTTTTCAAATATTCATTTTCTATTAGTTACAAATATACTTACATATATGTGTATGTTAAACTGCACAGCAGTTTTAAGGCTCTTAATATGTCTAAAAAAATATTTTTTCATCATTATTTTTAAGTATTAATTAATTAAATAAATAAATAATAAATTGATATGTCTTCTTTGGGTTCTGATAATTGTCAAGGTGAATGATGATAGATGAATGGATATTGTGTAGGAGTGACTTTATAAATACTGATAGGGTACCTGCAAGAATATCAGCTTCGATATTAGGATCAGTTAGTAATAATAGTAATCAGTTAGTAATAACAATACATATTATAAGTTAGACACATTCTTGTGAAGGGAGGAAAAAAACTATTATTATTATTATGCTGACTTATTCTAAACTTTTATCTGCGTCGTATATAAAAAAAAAAAATCTCAGAACTATAGAGATGCAAGCCCTCAGAAATATAAATAGGTAAGACTATACGCAATAAAATAAGAAACTCCACTATCAGATTTGTGATATCAAATATATTGTCGGTCGATAGAGACGGTATTGAAGAGACCGTGTGAAAGGAATGGACTCGCGAATACTAACACACCCTGCCATACACAGAAAGCCAAAAGGAAGAAGGATGCCTGGAAGATCCCTCAAAACATGGATAGACAGTTGGGAGTCCACATCACAAGAGGCGGCAAACTCTGCACAAACAGGCCCTATTGACTTTCAGCCAGTGTAAGAAGATTTTTGAACCCGCTCCTCAATTGCATTTGAAGGTCGTATCCACATGCTTTACTGATTTTTCAAAAGAATGAAGATTCAACAAGGTATATTTGAATGTATCAAATCTATGTCAAAAAAAATGTTCAGCATGTTTTACGAATTCAAATCACTCGCGTTACAGAAACATGGCTGGATTGATTTTTTCACAGCGATCCGATTCTTTTGAGCAATCATACGAGCAAATATCCGAGATGGAATCACCTGGAATGCGCGCCATAGACAAAACACATCCAGACAATCGCGTCATAAATATGTAAAATGGCGACACCTGTTACGCGCGACCCTAAAATTTTATCTCGCGAGAAAAATCTTTTACATGACAAATTTATGTGGGCGTAAAGGATGTGCGTTTTTTGTTTGAGATAGTGATATTTGTATTTACGTAAGGATATTTCGAAATGTGGGTTTTATTTGTACTTTTTCTCCATATGTAGAATTTCCATAATTCCTCAAGGGTGTCGTTTTTTCGTGATACATATTTCAAGCTCGGATAAGTAAACCTATTTCAATTTCCATAGAGACAAACAGAAATTCTGATTTAAAATGGAATGGTTTTGTGTAGGTACGGAGAATATATGTTAAGTAAACATGTAAGTATACTCAACATAAATAAATCAGCAACAATAAGTTATTTAAATTAAATATGTTTATGACTTTAAACCTACAGCTCGATTTATTTTTGTTCATAGTACTGTACAGTCAGCCAAAGACGAACCTGTTGCAAGTATACATTTTTTCATTATCACAATATAATATAACATTGATTGTTTTAATGTTAATTCGTTAACTGTTTAATGGAAGGGAATTAAATAATATAATATAAATAATAATATCTTAATAATAATAATGATTCTGTCAATGTCCTTCATCAATTAAAGGTGAAAAAAATAAATTTTTGGTTAAAAACGGACAGTACTTAGGTACCTATATATTTTTGTTATATTGACATAAGTAACCAACAAGAAATTTTAGAATGTTTTAAAAATAGTTTAATAGCATTTATTATCAATGTAATCAATTTAAACTTATAGTATATGGTAACAATGCACAGCGTGCGATATAAATAAACTATACGTGGGGTATAAAAGCTAAGGAAGCAATATCAAAAAAAAATATATATTCATTGAGGATTAGTAATTTATACTGCACTGAAGTCGAGATTTTATAGGAAACATGATTTTGGAAGGAACAGATAGATACATAAAATCTAGAATTCAAATCTGCATTCAGAACATTTTTTAATTTTTTTTTGGGATATTGCTGCCTTTGCTTTTATATCCCATATTATGCGTCACTGCCTCTTACGCTACTGTTGTTGCATAACTGTATAGCAGGAAGCGATTTACATAACTGGAGTTTTTAAAGCAACATTCTTCATACGTGTGTAAGAAATTCTTCCGAATTATTTAAAAACTCCAAAAAAAATATAGACATCTCATTACCAATGGCAACATCTGTACTGGTTTATGGGAAGTTTTCGACTGCAGGTGGTGGTTGTAAAAATACAACTCATATACGAAACGAGGTGTACAAGTTAAATATATATATACAACATCCAAAATTTTTATAAGTGTGGTAGTCTATCATGCTGAACGTTACGTTGTGTAAAGTGATCACTTGAGCGAGCCGCACGATGAGTCGTAAGCCCTATGAACATAAAAAAAAACTTGCATACCTACTTTCCCATATAAAAAAAACTTCGTCTGTATGATATATCTATAATACACATAACTTGATGAGGAAATAAATATTGTTTTAGAAAAACGAAAATCCCGCTTATTTTTAATCAAACTTCATGATATGTCATGCTTACAAATTGATATGGTAGGGTAATGTAATTTTTGGAAAAATTGTTTATTTTATCTGCGAAAATGTACGAAGAATTAAAATGACAGCATTTTGCAACCCTCAATACATAAAAACACAACTCAGATACTAAACCGTAGTGCTCACTAAAGAACACATTTGAAAAACCATCCCTGTCCGCCCTTAACGTGGCATCCAAATATATAATTCAAGGATTTTTAAATCTCGCGCGCGAAAAGTTCCACCGCCTCTTGGCCGGCAGGACGGAGCTAAGCGGTCTCCGAATGATCACCATAAAAGATGCACAGCTCTCTGGAGCGAGAGCGTAGAGCCGATCTCCAGTCAGCTGACGAACATTCCAGAAGTGACTGAATTATTCAAGTGATATTTTCTGAAAAATTGCTATCTGGTCTGGTGGATACTCCGGTAATTGAAAATATTATGTTATAGGTACACATCTGTAGTCATTGAAGTCATAACCCTTTCTGATGATATAACATTGTACACTTCGTCACTTTGACGTAACGAATATTTTAAATATAATAAGAAGGTACAAATCTTAATTTAAAAATTATATAACATCATAAAAATTATACACATCTGTACTCATTTAAGTCATAACGCTTTCTGATGATATAACATTGTACACTTCGTCATTTTGACTTAATGAATATTTTAAATATGTTAAGAAGGTACAAATCTTAATTTAAAAATAAATAACCCATAAAAACCAAGTTTTTACAATACTCCCTTTCTCATTTTCGGGTTTCGTGTCTACAAGGTGCGTCGGAGTATTTTCATACAATTTACTGAGTTGTATGAAAAAACCATTAAAAATTTGAAAATCCAAAATTATACTATATTTATTAATTTTTTTTAACGAAAACTTGATGGATTTTCTTGATCATCGCCACGGTCTGCTTGAGTTGTGCAGTTTCAGTTCGATTGGATCACGGGAACAGGGTTAAAAATCGATTCAAAGTTTTTTCGTCAGACAAACAAGCAATCAGACGCCACGAGTTAAAAGAAAGGGAGTAAAAAAACTACCCGGTTTTCATAATGTTATAATAAATAACTGTTACTGTTGCTGCGTATAATAGTATCGAAACGTAAACTAGTAGAAACCATTAAGATTTATATTTAGTCTGATAATGTTTTGTTATTAATATTATGTGTAACCAAAAATTTTATACAATAAATATTAAAAAAAGTGCTAGCATTATTATAAAAATTAGAAAAAATCAGTTTGTTTTACACACACATACAAATTTCTTATCGAAGTGTCCAAAAATAAAATTAAATCGAATATTTCCGCTGCAATGATAGAAACAAACATTTTATATTATATCTCTTTAGATATAAATATCGACATTTGACAGATGTATTGAGATTTCTCACGGAAATTTCACGCGTTATCAAAATAACAATCTTATTGTATTATGAGAATTGGAGAGGGAACGAGGGAATCAGATTCAATTAGGTATGATTTAAAAGGAAGATTATGGGAAAAGGGGTGATATTGTTTTGTAATTAAAAAAGCTGTCAAAAAGATAAAATTAATAGGTTAAAATACATATAAGATACAGGCTTTAGTTCAGGATCCGAGAGCGCTATTAAACAAAATTTGGATGGTATTACGTTAGAAGAAGTTGTGGAAATAATTATATCACCGAGTAACCTTGATCAAGTCCAATTATTACACTATAGACAACCCAACAAAAAGTGCTCGAAATTCTACCAAAAAAAAAGATGACATGATATTGTCGTAATTATTGGTCATATTTTTCTTCGTATATTTACTCCCTCATACAATTGCAGTAATTTGTTTTTGAAAAAAAGTATGCCATAAAAAAATGTAAAATCGGAGAAGAAAGACCAGTCACTTTAATACTAAGTTCTTTTAAAAATATGTAAAAAAAACGGGGAAATTAAAAAAAAATACGCACGTACGTTTGTATTGTTTTAAACTAAATAAAAAATAATTATAAAAATTACAATTCTTCTAATTATAAAGCATTTTTTTGTTTCTGCTATAAATATTAAAGATACGCAGTAATTGCATAAGTGTTATACACGCGATGAAAGAGCACGAGCCGAATAAGATTTTTTCAGAATATGCAAAGATTTATCTTCTTCGGCGCTTGATTCGCGCGCTTGAAGGGGCAGAATTAAGACTACATTTCAGAAATAAATCACAAAAAACCCAAGTCTCCGGCGACGTTAACATTTTCCTACACATTTCATAGCTACTGAATCGTAAAGAATGGCTTTTAATTTCGTTAGCGCGTCGCGAGGAGCCTTTCAAAACTTAAAGCTCCGCCGCGTGAATTTTTCCACGTGAATTTCCCTCTGTGTGTGTACGTATATAAACATAAAGGGAAACACATCCCTTCCCGTGCCGCTGCCATCTGTATCCATCTTTTTTATAGTTTTCTTTTCAAAGTGCCAAGCCGCCCGCGAGATGTCACCGGCAGAGAATATTTTTGCTTCATACCTGCCAAACTCTGAGACTCTAAGCGCGGAGAAGTTAATCTTTCATTTTCTTTTCAGGCTCACTACGACGGGAAAACTTTGATCAAATTCAAACTTCATTTGAGAAAATCGTTTTTCCTTGTGTGTGTGTGTGTGTGTGTTTATGCACGCTCTCAATGTTGTCGACTCGGTGTGATGTCAGAAACATATTTGTTTAAAATATACACTATATTCAATTGAGGAATTTTATCAAGATATATTACAGATATCTTATAGAGACGAAGCAATTTTTTTATATGGGAAAATAGATGTGGAAATTTATTAGATGTTCATAGGAAGAACGTGGAGTGAAAACAAGAAGCATTACTTTTTCCTAAGCATATATCATGAAAAGAAACCGTAATAAGAGATATATCTCGTAATGTTCCTATCGCAATAATTAAAATATTATTCAGGTTTTAATATTTTATAATATTCCAGAAAAATAATTTCGATTTTTTTTTAAGATATGTTTAAATAAAAGTCCGGTTTCTTGTTCTCACAGTTCGTCCTTGGTTCATAGGGCTTACGACCTACCATATGGCTGGCTTAAGTGATCACTTTACACAATGAAAAATAATCCAGTACAATGTTCTCGAAAAATCTGAACATGGCTTGCCTGTCATTGGCTCGTTTAAGGATCCTTTTTGCCATGGCCACGTTTACCATTTTTTCCATCCCCTCCTTCTTTCGAGTTACAATTTAATGATTTGTGTGTATTTGAGATTTGTGTGTGTCTGTGTATGTAGAGTAGCTTGTTTGTCTTGTGGTTAGGGACTCTCGCCCTGTGATCCAAAATTAGCGGATTCGAACCTCATTCAGACTAGAAGTTAGTTCTATTTTCGTAGCATAAGCGTTTAGCTTTGTTTGAAAATAGTAAGAATATTGATGTGACACGTGTTCGCATCTCTATTTATTTAAAAAAAAATTCATGCACGATCAGAGGTATCAAAAGCCCTTAATTAAGAGTATTCCATTCTTCGGACCTGCGCAACCAGATATGATGTGATCCGGTAATTGCAGCTCTTGTCATTCCTCTTTCAAAGAATCCATTCACTGATATAATTTAATCCCAGATCCTAAAGAAGTCCTTTCGCTCTCACCTCCGCTGTGTACAGTTTTGTTAAGTAGCAATTTTCAGAGAACTCATCCCACACACCCTTATATTTATTAAACTTCAAAGCTTGGCCTTTTGAAATGTTTATATTTGTATGCGTAATTTTTTTTCTAATACCTAAAATACAGAACTTATTGAATACGTGATCTCTCCTGGATGTTTTTGAATTTTTTGAGAATTACTTTATCAGCATTAGGTTTTAAATCGTGCCAGTAGACATGCACAAATCTTTTCCATTTCATCCGATCCCTTCATACGTAAGTTAATTTGTTTCGAGTACACCGAGTGTAATAATATATTCACAGTCGGCTAGTCGTGGAAATTCATTTTCACCACCAGCGGGAATTTAAGCACTTAACATAATTTTGAAAAGATAAATAATCCAGCCTCCCGACGTGCTCGGTGATGCGACGCGAAAGAAAGCTCGCAGCCGTTCACGAAGACTGAATTGAGAAACACCCTTAACACTTGAGAGGACAAATCCGACGGATGGCGTCGAATTTTCAGAGGCGTCTTCGCTGAGACCCGACGTCGCGAGATAACTTCAGGCTCCGCGCCCCGCTGAGGCTTGCCGGGAAGTATTATGCCACGGAAAATGCGCACAGAGGAGTGAAACGAAGAAGATTTGCAACGAAAAATAAGCAATACAAGTAGTACATCGATGTTACGCCAAATATTATCTACATACAAATAAATATTCGAGTCTAAATCTTGCTGTCGTGTCGCTGAATTACAGTGTATTTCACAGTAAATTCAGCATTGTTTGTTGAATTTTCTTTATTGGATATTTTACCGTAGTTAAGATTACGTCATGAATTATAAGTAATATGTAAAATACACAGATAGGAGTAAAACGATGACGCTTTCGAAGGAAAAATAAGCATTTCATTTCATTTTCATTTCAGTACCGAAAAGTTGGCGTTTATTTAATAGTAAACATACACAGATAATACATATAAATATAGAATAATATGTAGCAAGCCTTTCGGCTACTACCTATCTCACTAGATACATAGAAATACCAGTTCTGAGGTTGGTAATCAGCCCATCACAAGCTGTACATTGATGTTTCGTAAAATATATATAATATTTAATATTTTCTGGAAAGATTTGCCATGGAACAGATTTTGTCTATCTGGCAAAAGCAGCATACGTGTTACAGACAAAATGTTGAATTTCAAAAATGTATGCATTACCGAAAATTAATTTATACGTTATACTAGTAATATAAATAATAAAGTTTATACTAGTAAATCTATACATTATAAAAAATTACACATTGTAACATATATAATTTGTGAGTTGCGCAGAGAGAAATTAAATTAAGAAAATTTGAGTTGTAAGTATAATATGTCTGTATTGAAACGATGTGATTAAGTAGCTTAGTGATAGAGTAGCTTGTTGGTCTTGTGGTTATGACTCTCGCCTCATAATCCAAAGATCGCGGGTTCGAATCTCATTCCAGACCAGCAATTTAGTAGTTAGTGTTTTCATAGCACAAGCGTTTAGCTTAGTTTGAAAATAGTAAGAATATTGTTGTGACACGTATTCCGTGTTCATCTCTATTTAAAAAAAAAGCTGTAACACAAAAAAACATTTTAATAGAGTTGAAGGCATGCAAAAACAATATTTTAGAGGAGAGGGAATAAACACTCATATAAAAATAAATAATCAAAATTTAAGTTTTTTTTCCTAATATTTACTCGTCAATTATGGACATTGATTTTTCGTGTGACATCGTCAAACTGTTGAATCTACCACATTTGTTACTACCAGATGAACATATACCCATTTTCCACGTTAGACAGCTTTGAGGTTGAATTTCGGCAAGATTAAATTTAAATCATGAAAATTAAATACTGCACATGGTGCATATTGTAATATAGACCATTTTATAACAATAAAATCACTTTATGAACTGATGTACCATACATAACCTTATTTTAGGGATGCCTTCAGTTACTGAATTGCGGTCCTAGAATACGGATAGGTAACATATTATTTCATATCTGCCAGTTGTAGAAATATTCGTTTAAATATATTAGGAGTTGACTAAAATACATACAACTCACTCATTCTATACATAGAAGCGAAAGCACGTTTTCATTATTTCATCGCAGAAATATTAATGAAATCGTTTTCTATTATGTACATATAATAATGCAGAAATTATATTATATCAGTGGGATATGCACCAAGGTAAAAACTGACTAAAAATACGGAGGCGTTTTACAAAGATGCAAAATGCAACACTCGAGTGAAACTAAAATTTTTGAATTTGAAGGTCTGACAAATAAACTAATTTTACAAAATTTTATGCTCCTTTGGATAACTTTTGGGTGGTAATAAAATACTGCACAAAAGTCTAGGCCGCTTAAACTATTTTTGGAAATAAGTAATATAACTTTTCGTTCAGCTCGACTACTTTCGACTCATGTATATTATTATCTAAAACCAATTGAAAACTGTCACTTTAAAATGTTAATTAATTAATGAATGAGAACAATTTAGAATTCATGAGAGAAAATTTAATGAATTACTTTTCGTATTTCTGATGATTCTGTTTTGAAGTTTAAAATTTTACACAAACACGAAAAACTCAAGTTTCAATAGATTAACTTTATAATTATTATTCTAAGGTGTAGTTTCTATTAGAAATAAATGAAATAATTTATTCGGAATATTTTGAGTTTGTCAAAAATTTTCAAAATACAGTACTGGATTTTTTCACATGGATATCATTAATCAAGATGTATTATATTATAGATAAATCAAGATATATTTAAAAAAAATAGAACACAGTACTGGATTTTTGACAGGGATATCACTAATCATGATATATCTATAATATATATATATATATATTATATATATATATATATATATATATATATATATATATATATATATATATATCTATAATATATCTTGATTAAAATGATGTCCCTGTGACAAAATCCAGTACTGAGTTCTGAAAAATTGGGACAAACTTAAAATATTCTGAATGAAAAAAAAAACAACAAAACTGGTCTAAAAGGATGAAATGATATTTCAGGCGTATTCTAGTATAATGCAAATAATTCGGAAGAATCTCATGAAACATGGTTATAAAGGATATTATTAAAAAATTCCAATTAAAAATATATATCGCGTTCGTTCATATCGTTGATTAAGGAGAATAAAAAACTTTGGATGCCGGTCGCGCTAATTATTATCACAACACACATGTGAAACATGTTGTTATAACGCACATATAAACTTACAAAAAATTGATAGACGTGGTATTCTATCATGATTGGAATTGGTGAACGTTGTGTTGTATAAAGTGATAAAGGCAGCCGTACAATAGGTCGTAAGCCCTATGAACACCCAAAGACCTACATCCCTACTTTCGCATAAAAAATATAATTTCGTCTCTGTGAGACGTCTATTATATATCTTGGAATGATTAAGTTTAGAATTGAAATTATTCTCGGCCTACAATGTAATAAAAAATGGAATAAGTAATTTATAAAAATATTGATAAAATAATAAAATGTACCTACTGCAGATTTGATTCAATTCGACGAAAAATGTTGCATGTAACAAAGGCACAAATGTCATAAAAATAAATGTCACAGCGCGTCAAAAAAAAAAAAAATCAATTACGCCAACAATCGAACATCTGCAGAAATCCAATACTGCAATCATTGTGCACAAATTATACATTGTCAAATGCAATTTTTGCACCATTGTGTCGGGTTCACGCATGCGCACGCGTTGGGAGCATATTGTTTGGAATTACAGAAATTTACTTTCAGTGCAAATAACTGAGAAAAATCCAGATGGACAATCAGAGGGGTCCCGGTTCGATACTTGTCGCTGACCCTCGGAATTATCGGATGGGGGACTCGGAATCAATGTCCCACAATTTGCACTTGGTTAAGCATTGGAATATAAACGATCCCGCGTTCGTGCCTGCACTTAATGCACAAGATGTTTGTTTTTGTGTCGAGTATGTACTCGTATTTGGGCTTCAGTCTGTTTCGCAAACATATACGTGTATATATAAGAACACAATTACTGGATTTTTTTCCAGAGAGGTAGTCATTAAATAAGAGATGGTAGAATCAGAAGGAATAACGCAGTATCGAAATCTCTCGAACGAATCACCGGATTCCGGAAACATCGAGAAAGCCACATTACCTACAAAAAGAAATCGATAGAATACTGCGCAGTCAGTGTGACAGAGTTGACAGTCGGCTATCATCGTATAAAGCGAAATCGTGCGGCGTGAGTTGCCAGCGCGTGTGTGATCCCAGCAATAGTAAATCAAGAAAGTACCTACCGAGAAGGGAGAAGTTTTCTACTGTGAACCTGAGCGATTAAGTAACGTGTATCAGTTTATGAGAGACAAGTTATTAAGGAGTGATAAAATGCACAGCGAAGCAAATTTAGCAAATTAATGTGTGAAATATTCTAAAAAAATTTAGAGTGAAATTAAGAACAATGCTGCGAATAAATTCGTGTCCAGTGACTTTGTGTAATTAATAAAACTTAAATTAATTTTAAGTGTTTCGTTTACCGCCCACAGCCACGATCCAGTAACAACAAGATAAATTATAAATGCCTCACGGAGACGAAGCTATTTTTACTCGTATATTATATATGGGAAAGTGTGTATGGAAGTCTTTATCGGGCGGCCACAAGGCTTACGATTTGTCGTAAGGTTGGCTCAAGTGATCATTTTACACAGCGTAACGTTCATCGATCCACGCAAGAACAAAACCCAAATGTAGTTAATTTTTTTTAAATGTATATAAAATACCATTGCATTATTCTATTTTTTACATAATTAAATAAACTGATTATTAATGTACAAATAAATGGAAGAATTAAGATAATCTTCCATGAATGACGCCATATAAAAAGCTTGTATCCTTTTTAAATGACGTTATAATACAGGTATTCCTGCCTTTATTGTTTTCAAGCAACTATGACCTAATATCAATAGTTGTGGAGATATATGCATATTAAAATTGTGTGACTATCTTAAAAGTTAGTTCTATTGAGTATTAACAACTCATTCGTCTTAACATAAGTCAATTAAAGTAAGAAAACCTTGTAAATTTTTTTATCAAATATCTGTAAGGTTTTATCATTGTATTTGACTTATACTGAAGCGAATAAATTTTCAATATTTGATAAAAATTTGTTTAAAGATAATCCAACATTTGATCAAAGATTTTGAATATGGAATATAGAAATATTGAAAAAAAATGCGAACGTTGAAGTCGCTTATTATTTGCTTGAACATTTTTGACTTGTAAGCAGGAATCTACCTGTAAAGTATTGTGAACTAGCTCTGTTACATCTTGTATACATCGTGAATTATACAAATACTTCAAATAAGATTTCGATTATATACGATAGTTCTCATCAATTAGTTAGTGAGTTATTAAATACATCGCCAAAATGATCCATTATATATAAAATATTTCAAGTTTAAAAACACAATTTTTTTCTAACAGTTCAAACCTATTTATTAATTGTTACTGGAATTAAAAAATTATAAAAATGCAAGTTATTAACGAATAAAATGAGTGCGAATAATGAATTTCACCAAGATTTAGAAACATTTACTATTCATTGCAAAACATATTTGTTTGAATTTTTTTTCATTTTTATAAATATTAAAATACATTTGAAAAGAATAACAGAAATATAATAACAAGATTAAGTAATTAAAGATTGTAATGAATGTGTAGTTAGTACGTTACAAGATTTTTTAAAAAATAATTTAATATTTTATAATTAATAATAAAATAAGAAGGATTTAATATATCTTTTTGACGTTAACTTTATTTGGTTATTAGATGTAAATAAAATTTCAATTTAATTTAAATACTATTAACTTGAAATTTGAAAAGTGCGTAGAGTTTAATTCTTGGTATACCTAATTATTTATTTTTAAAAGTAAATTTATGTAATGAAAGTCAAAAAGTTCAAGGCAAAATTTAATTTGAGAAATATAACCTACCTCATGACATTTGAAAATTCAATACCCGTCTTGGATATTATTTCGATTACATATCTTATTACTCGAAGGTATGTTGTCGTACAAGGGAGTGAAAGTCCGCCCTTAACAAATCGAAATGAAGGTTCGACTTAGCGATCACAACAAAGGGAGACATCTTACAAAAAATGAAGATCGTTCGTCTAAGGGCCTAGCTCGAGGAAATTAAAATGAATCAATTATTTTTATATCAAAATATTAAAGAAACAAGACTGACATAAATTTGGAATATTGTGGATAGCCAAAATTCACCAAAGCATTAGTTTCGTAATGGAAAGATTTCAAAAAAATCATCGCTTAATGACATAAAAATTGTTCCATTCACTTCGTGAAGAATACGTATAGTTGAGTATTAAGTTTCTTTTTTATTATAAACAATTATTAAGAGGGGGTTATTAATGTTGTTGTGGCTCAAAACTACCAGCAGGTAACAGTATTATTTAAAAACATTTTTTTTTGGTTTACTGGTTTCTGGTTTGCGAAAGATTTATCTGATTTTGTATTTAATTTGGTCATCTGTTAAAATGTACCGATATAATTTATTGCAATACAACAATATTATTAATTATAAATATATTGTTAATAAATATAAGTCTCACAGAGACAAGGCTATTTATACGGAGAATATACATGATGTCTACTCTTTAAAGGGTGGCCATAGGGCTTCTGATCTGTATTAACTGGCTTAAGTGATCATCTTACACAATGTTACGTTCACCAATTCCACCGCAAGAACATTTACACATTATCAATGTTTTAATGTTTTGTATAATATATGTACTATATCTGTCTTATTTCAAATATATGAAGGAACTATTCTATAGTCATCTATGGTCAAAAATTTGTGATTTCCACAACATAGCTTTCCATTTATATTTTTTTATGTGGATAATTTCTTTATTTATTTTTATATTCAAAATTTTACAGATTTTGGCTGGAATATGCCTGTCTCACTTGTCGAGCAAGTAAAGTTATTATAACAATGTTTATTACAATATTTTTCATATAACATAGCACACAAATGCACTATTTATTATATATTATGAATTAAGTATGGGTCACATTGTGTTAAGTGACAACTTAAGTCAGCTAATACAGGTCAAAAGCCCCGTGGTCACCCTATAAAGATATCCATACTTGTTTCCCATATTAGAATCTTTATCTCTTTGAGACTTTCATCATTAATCAATTAATAATGATTATCCTCTACGGAAAAATATAGTAATTGTGGTCTTTGAATATTATCATACCTATAAAAAATATTTTTAAAATAAGGAATACTTTTTTCTTTAAAAATACTACCACCATACATAACAGCCACCCCACAGCACGTATCCACAAGCATTCTAGAATAATTTTCACGAGTAAGACGTTTTCCTTTGCACAGCAGACTGTAGTTGCCTGAAAGTCTCCCGCCTTCGGAACAAGTTGGTCATTTTGCCCTTTCAATGTATCGAGTGATGGACCCTCCGTTCCAATCCCCGTTTAGGGGTCCTGTTTATTTCTTAATTCAATCCAGCATCGCAAAGGGGGGCACGACAATTCTATTAAACATAATGGAAAAGGTTGGGTTTAGAATTCGTAACGAATTTCACTATGGCACAGAAAATAACTTAAATCCCTTCCAAGGTTCTTGGCTATTAGGCTTATTTTGTATGACAATATTGAAAGTAAATTTGGATATGACGGGTTTGCGACATTGTGCGAAATATTGAATGGTGGTACCTTTAAATGTTAACGCTGATATATATTTTTTATTAGGGTTAACCATAAAATGTTAAAAAAAAATCATTTGATATTTCGAGAAGCGTATTTTATCGGAGATGTGGGAGTTATTAAGTCGATTCAAACATATTTCCAGAAAATAAAATAAATAGGTATATAGTAGAATACTTTCCAATTATAATTCATCATACGTTTCTTTGTGTGTATGGCAGGCTACAAAATTGGCTATGGGCCTCAACTTTAATATCAAATGAATATTTAATCATATTTAGATTGAAGTTTGTTCACTTTTGAGTCTTAAAATTCAGATGGCAATCATTTTTACAGCAGAAAAACAAATTACATTTTAATGTAAATATGTTCATTTCTTCAGAATTGGTTTTGATAATAAATCAGTTTTATAAAATTCATTACTGCCATTGCCTACAGCAATATTTTTTCTAGACTCTCTTTACTATATTTATAATGAATAATTTTTAAGATCTCTTTACGTTTAGGATCGGCAAAAGTGTGAGATTTTTGGGAGGGATAAAAATTCTATTTTTAAAATATGTTTGTAACATAAAGACATGAGAAATATCAAATGGATGATGTAGATTATATATCATTGATTGCGAGGTGTAATATTTATTATTATTAGTAAGAGGAAGAGGAGAAATAATTAGTAAGAGGAGTACTGCCATCTGTTGAACGCCATTCAATGCGCTCCAAAGGAGATGCTGCGTGATGATCTGGGCGCCTGAGATTTCGCGCAAGGCACATCCCCTCTTTTTCCTTGGACCCAAATACATTAGTAGTAATACCGCGCACACTCCGTGATATCGAATCAAAATATATATATCATCGACATCTAATTTAAAATCGTACCTTTGTACTTTCTTGAGTTTATTCAGTGCGAAGCTGAGTGCGAAGTAAATATAAATATATAAATGCTATTATGCAAGAGAAGTCAAAAATAGGTTTGAAATATTTTCTATTGTATTATATGCGAAGAGAAGATCGACCAAACAATAAATTCTGACCTTTACAGATAAAACTTTTATGCATGTAGTTTACAAAATTTAACGAACGTAATAATATTGTCACGAAATTATAGAAATCAAAAAAAAGTTTCGCGCTATCCAAACCTATACAAATTTATCACTCGGTTATACTGACAACAACACTATGAAACACTCTGGAAATATCTACAGTCGCATCTATAAATACAATGGCATCGACGCGGAATCAGTATTTCGTGACGTTTAACCAGAGCAACATTAAGGATGACGCGAGCGAAGTGTGACCAGTGATTTCGTCCAACGATAGTAACTATAGGAAGTACCTGCCAGTGAGCGAGAAGTTTTTCTGCCTGCGAAAATTGGACAGAATATCCGAGAGGGTGATCGATTCAATCGAATCAGTTGTGACTAGGGTTAATTTGTGTGAATTAAGAAATTGGATAACACGTAGTGAATTATTCTCGAAATATTAAAAGATTTTGTCACTTTAAAAGCAGTGTTCCAATTTAATTTGTGTCCAGTGATTCTGGATCAAAGATTGAATTGTTTAAATGTTTTATTTGCCTCCTACAGCCATGTCCCGTGAAGATGAGAAATAGTGACTATTAATGCATTTTGACAGTCTAAAAGTAATTTTTATATATTTTAATATTTTTTAATATAATTAGTTTATAACCATGATAATTCATAAATAGTTTGCAGAAAAACAATTATGTCAGAACTGTATTCTATAATTAAAAAATAACGTTAATTAAAGTTAACACCAAATAACAATATTCATGTAATCTTATTAACGTCATCTATTACAATATTATAATCCATCAATGTCTTGTTTTCTATATCTCAATTATAGTGAGAAAACATTTATTTCGAGTACGTATCTATTAATTAATATGCCATGTTAAAATTAAGTCTTCTAAATTATATTACTAATCATGTTCACGTCAAAGCTGGCTTCATAAATCAAGTTCTTCCCTACGTAAGGATGTACAAAACATAGGGACTTAAATATGAATCCACAATGTGAAAATAAATATATGTACACACGACTCAAGTATTCAATTTCATATATTATCAGAGCATTAAAAATTTAAAGAGATTGTATAAAAAAAGAAAAATATTGTCACACGTCGTGGTTAGGGAGGCAAATGAAAACACTGGAAATTAATTAGTGATTTATTAATTAATTAATAAGCATAATTAAGAGACAACGTCACTATAAATGAATTAAACTTAATACTTTTTTTTAAATCACACTATTTCGTAAAACATCACTCATATATGATTACTTTATTATCGCTTGTATCACTTTATTTATCACTTGTAGAACGTTCAATTCTGGAATTTAGTAATTATCGCCACTAAGGTAAGTACTCTCCCGATTATTTCGCTCGATATCTGTCGCGTCGCAATTCACGACTGGGCACACCTGGCAGTCGTCTGCGACTCACTTTGCACTGAACGATTTGTCAAAACAAGACTCTCGCGGTGGCCTAGACCCACGCTATTTATACCCAAACGCTGGATTGTCGAACTTCCTAGATTATTATTGTGTTTAGGAGAAGGTACCCGTCGCTTCTGGACAATTCCAGGTCTTTTTAGATGCTTCCCAAATGCTGTGGATAACTATAGATTTCTGTAGACCGTTCTCGATGTTCCTATAATGTTGTTTAAAGTGATCTATTACCAGGGATTCGGACAGTGCGTAAATTCTTTTTAGCATCTTGTTACAATATAATAACAAAAAAATGCTTCAAATAAACCATATAATTACTGGAAGATTCTGCCTTGTTATGATGATGAATGGCTAGTACTAATACGAACTAAATTATTTTGTATTTTTTAACCAATTGAAATCATACGCTCATTTCCAATTTTATAAATTTTGGTTCTAGTATATATACTAGTTTGTGGCTAATGTATACAAACATATATCATAATCGGATCGGGTCCTGCAAACATAATCGGATTGTGCTATAGAAAACAATTTTGGTTGTGAAATTTCTCATATGGCAGAACTTTTATACACGTTTAATACACGTATCAAAATCAATTTATTAGAATTCAAAATATGGCATAATATGTTGTGCTCAGTGGTGAAACCCATGATAAGTGATTTTCTTACAATCTTATTTGACTCTTCGTTAAAGAATTTAATCGTTTGAAAATGTATAGGTAGCTGTAAAGTTCTTCCAAAGAATTCGGTCTCACTCTTCCGTAAAACGATAATAGTCAATGTGTACCTACAAAGAAATTCAATCATCAATACAAATCCGGAAGGTATACATGCCCCTGTAACAATTTCCAATATACAAGAAAGGGGAGCGCTGTTTTATCGACACGATCCTTTATATGACGTTTACGTTTGAACATTTGAATTTATCGGCGTCCCCTTGCGGGAGTAGGTGAGGGAGAGAAAGTGCAGGAGCGTGCTGACGGCGAATCGGGAACATGCATTTGGTGGTGGCAGACGTAAGATTGAAAAAACCCACGAAACCTTCACGAAGGGGGTGGATTATTTAACACGTTAGTGCAATGCTCATTTACAATATTTCGTAATAATACGAATTTCACTCTTGGGAAGGTCGGAAGATATATTAAAAGAATCGCGCTAAAATATACATAACGAAATAATAGTCCCCCACATCTACTGCTGCAGTAGCATATTATTTCTGTTTAATGAAGAAGAATTGAAAAAATTAACAATATTCCAAAATAAAGCAATAGGAATTATACTATAAAGAAATCGATACACAAGAATCAAAGTGAAGAAAGCTTACAGATAATGACATTTAGACAAATAATTAAATTTAATGTATTTCTGTCTATGTAGGTATGTATTAAATTATTAATTGACACAACAATTCCTTTGAATTATTAAGATAAAAAACACACGAACATGACCATGACCACTGTACTACAAGAGAATTTGAAATAAGATTACCATTCCGAAAGAAAAAAGATCGCAAACTTCTATCATGTATAGTGTAATGAAATTATATATTAGGGACGAAAACAATATAACGACTTTTAAGAAAAAACTAAAAAAAATGCCTGATACTTACTTTTGAATAAAAATTTAATAAATTTTCACACGAAGCAAACACATTTTGATGAGACATAATATCTTTAAATAAAATAACTTTTTGTTTAACACCACTTTATTGAATTTAAACCAACTAGTTTCAGCTCAATAAAGTGGTGTTAAACAAAAAGTTATTTTATATAAAAAAATAATAATATACTTATATCAAATGCAAAAATGTGTATATTATGAAATATAAAAAATATTGTATTACCTACTTTAAGAAAAAAAAATATATAGGTACATATTATATTATATAATAACATCTTTAAAATTGATTTATTTAATTAAGATAAATTACAGAGGTCTCATAGAGACGAAGCTATTTATGTGGGAAAGTGTGGATGGATGTCTTTATTGGGCGTTTACAGGGCTCACAATTTGTCTCAAGGCTGGCTTAAGTGATAACTTTACACATTGTAACGTTCAACGACTTGGTGACTGCATTCAAAACATTAACTTTTTTCGGACATTGCAAGTACCAAGAATTATTCATGTTTCCTTTAGAAGGCAAAGCAGTAGTGAGAAAAATAAATAATACTTTTCAAAAATCAAAAATTTTTTCTTCCAAAAAACATAAACAGAAATAGTCTTGGAGCCAGCTCAGGTGAAGCAGGTTTCGTTTACAAGTCAGAGACAAACAGGGTGTCTCACCCTTCCGAAACGATGCCATTTAGGGAGGCCGGGCGGGACGGAGAAGACATTGATATGTTTTGGTTACATTTGAGAAATGTCTTCCTCGCGTCATGTTGCGCCTCGTGTCACGGCCGACGGGCGGGGGATGAAATGAAAGGGAATTTCGATTTTTTCCCGACTTTTTGAGACTCCCCTCCACCCACCCCCACTCCCTTTCCCGTCTACCCCCTTCCAATTGCAGAACAGGTAGACATTTAGGGAGACTGAAAAATTTCCCAAATATTTGATTTGGACATTCCTCATGAAAATAAGGCTCCAAAGTAAAAAGACATGAACCTTTACAAATTTCCCGTTGCACAACCTAGTATCAATGCATTTAACTTGTTTAAAATAATTACTACAAGTTTGTAAATTTTAAAACAATCATGTAAAGTTGAAAGCACAGAGTACTACATTTTAAGGAGATCGTATGTTTGGGGAGACTGAAAAATTTCCCAAATATTTGATTTGGACATTCCTCATGAAAATAAGACTCCAAAGTAAAAAGACATGAACATTCATAAATTTCCCATTGCACAACCTAGTATTAATACATTTAACTTGTTTAAAATAATTACTACGAGTTTGTAAATTTTAAAACAATCATGTTAAGATCAAACCACAAAGTACGACATTGTAACATTGTAAGGACGTTATTAATTTTAATTAATTAAAAATTTTTTATCCACCACTTGGAGTAACTTTGCGTCTACCGGTTTAGATACAACTGTATCTTCGTCAGGATGAACGCATAGTAATTATGCATTAGCCGTTTTGGTAAACAAGTAAACTATTGAACGGGGGCATGGCCACATATATGGTGGGGGTAATTAACAAGTAGACACCGAAATGGGGAGTATATCAAACAATGGATTACTCGTGAAATTAGACTGATTATTTTAATTTCATTGGCTTTAGGCTTTTCATGATTTCTAATATTTCTATGCTATCCAATAAAAGAAAAAAGGTATTGAGATTCTCTACATAAATAATAGAGGCCTTAAATTGGATAACTTTATTATTAGACATCAAGAAATGCTTGAACACTAAATCCAATATAATTAATAACCAGTTAAATTTCACGAATAATCTATTTTTTTGATATATTTTCCATTTTGGTGTCTACTTGTCGATTACCCCCACCACAACTGTGACCAGGCCCCCGTCCAATAATTAACCTGTTTACCAAAATGGGTAATGGATAGTTAGTATTCGTCCGTTCTGACTAAGATACGGTGGTATGATGGTAGATGTAAAGTTAGGTACTCTATGAGGTTTTTATAAAGTTTTAACTTACGAGAACTTGCGAGAAAATACTAGAAAAGTCTAGAGAATTCTCGAAGGTTCGAGAATCCAACGTTATCGCAGGCGATGACGCGGCTCTAGCGACGAAAACAGTGTTACCATCAGGCGTGTGAATTAAGCGACAGATAATTAAGTGAAGTACTTACCCTTGTGCGATATTTGAGCGAACATTCTGGAAAAAGTTCTTATGTAGCGAAATAAACCGGAGCGAATAATAATGCGTGCTGAAATTGGATGGATTGTTCTAGTGACTAGTGAATAAATTGTTAAAAAGATTATAAAGTGTCTATTTACGAGTGATAAATTTACGAAATAGTTAATTTAAGGAATGGAGTTACATTTAATAGTGTTAAGCAACTTTGTATGTTTGTTTAATTAATAAATGTCACAACACGTGACAGTATATACATATATCAAGATAACATGTTGCACCTACGTTCACCCCATATTATTAGGGTGACGCGCAATAGATGCCCGTCACCCCATATTATTAGGGTGACGCGCAATAGATGCCCTGTTTCCGTGACGGCGGGTCAGATTGGGAATTCTCGTTTGGTCTTTCCATTTTTATACCCATTTAGGGCGAAATATGAATGCGTCATACAATATTTCAATTGAAATTCTCTACATTCTTACTAGTTGGAAATATTTGTAAGTATTTTTGGTCATTTTTATGTAAAACAACAATATCCAGGGGTGTTGTTCTAAACGTGGGAGATAATGAAATAAATTACGTGCGCTGCATAACTCGCGAAGTAAACCGAAACTAATTGGGTAGAATTTAAAACTAAATTTTTATGCGTATTTTTAAAAGATTTTAGCCCTATTTTCAAAGTAATGAAGTGAAAACAGTACCAAATATTTTTTTCAGCACCAAAAGACGTAAAATTTTTAACATTATTTTTATATGTAGGTATGTTCTAAGATCATTTAATTATCTTAAGTAAAATTTTTCATATCCATAAAGAAAATTTACACTTTGAAAAACGACAGAAATCACTTGCTCAAAAATTGTCTTTTGACGTCCTGGTAAGTAAAAAACCTACTTTTTAATTCAGTACATGTCTAAAAATTTTAACTAATCCAGCGTGTAATACAGGTTTACCATAAACAAATGTACAATTTTCGGCATTGCGCCGAAAGCCGATACTTTTAGACCTCTTTGTTTCATTGTGTTGGTGTTTACGGGTATAAACACCATCACAACGAAAGAATGTGGCTCGTATGCACGGCTCACACAAACTAATTCGATTGTCTTTCTTAAATGAAAAAAGGTCTACCCGGCGATGATCTTTGAATCCGCGCACTCCGCACTTGCGAGGTGAAATCGTGTCTCGTATAAATTGTTGATTTACGACACATTGGTCGATGTGCGGTACTTTTAATAATGTTCGAAACATTAGGCATATTCTTTTATCATAAAAAAAACATATTATGAAAACGTATTGTTTAAAATGTTCTTAAAATACTTATTTTGCCAACTCAAGGTTTAAATGCAACCTGTTTTATAAAAAAAGACATAAATGTGTTAATCAAAATGTCATTTTTTCCTTCCTTATCAGTGAACTGAACACAAAATACATAGTACACGATGTTTACATATAACCATCAAAGTACAATTCTCCTCACTATATTAATTGTCATTTAAACGATTTTTCGCCTATATAAAAGACTATCTAAGTCAAATGTTGGAAAACGGCTCTTTAAAAACATTTAAAAACTACAGAAATTAAGAAGTACGTACATACTTACGTATAACTATAGTATAAGTACCATTTTTTACAGGATTTTTATTCTTAAATGTGAAAATAAGAATATTTATCATATATTTCTATAGAATGAGTAATAACCTCATTAAAAATGTTAAGAATCCCCTTATTAAAAAAGGTAAAACACGAATCCAGAATTTCAATTTGATTCCATCAAGTATCATTTTTCCTCTTATCTTTTATTAAAAATCTTTACATTTCGTTTCATCGTTGCTGGAAAAAATCTCGCATTCTTAAAAGATTCGAAATGAAACTGAACACAATCTGTATTACGACGTATATTACCATCTTGGATTATTATAATTGCATTAGGGAAAGATAACTTTGCGAAGAGACAGAAACGGATAGAAATACAGAGAGAACTTTGTAATATCCCCAACAAAGTTATAAAGTGTCTCTCCCTGAAACCCTCTAGTGCCGACGGGGAAGATGCGACGTCTCGGATTACAGTGGGTAAAAAAATACCTAATGTACGACTGATGGCGCCACTTACTCAAAATCTGTATACCATGAAGTAAAATCGCAGGGCAGTACTGTGAAGATTTATTGGGCCGATTCGACGCTGAATTGATAAGAAATCTGAGAATGTATTATTTGGCTATGATAGTTCAGTCATACGCTATCGCCACAGCAAACTGGTTGAATTACCCTATGAATTGCTACCTCAACTACCTCAATCCCTAGATTAGACTACGTGCGATTTATTTTTTGTTTTCAAACATTTAAAAAAACAGTAATCAGGAAACAAAGGCCTACTTTTCAGAGTTTATTTTTTGATTCAAATCATATTTTTATAATTGCGATTGTTAAAAAAAACACTCAGAAAAGAGAAAATTAACGTGCATCATAAAATAATGATGTAACCTTAGTAACAATTGCATTCAGTCTATTTTTGATACTCTCGTAACAAAAATAGACAAAATGCGGTGATCGTTTTGGTGTAATTGTATAACACAGTAATGAATTTTAATATGTAATAGATATCTTAGGTTGACCACGTTACCGAGGAATTAAGACGCAAGAATAAACCAAGAAAACTATAAACTATCATACAATGAAATGGAAAACTACATACTTGGAATACATACTTCGCAATAAGAAATATGACCTCTTTAACTCATTGCATAAGCACAGGGGATGATGGAAAACAGCGAAGGAGTACATAGAAATAGGTTGTCTTAGCCGTGTACAATGGACATAAAAGTGGTTCAATGTCCAAAATAATATGAAACACATCTTGCAGAGGATTATTCAGAAAACTGTAATTTGGTTGACGACTTTCAGTAAAAGTAAGTACATGTAGAAGAAAAATAATAATAATTGATAATTTGAAAGTCGATATAAAGCTCGTGTTAGCATAGTCAACAGGATGAAGGAAGGAAGGAGGGTTATTGTTTGGTCCGCGTAAGACCTGGCGTATACGGGTTAAACCAGGCATTTTAATATGATTCCCTTAGAAGTTTAGAGCGTGGTATAGGAGCAGAATGGCAATCTATCCTCCTCACTTAAATCTACGGGAAAACGGCGTGGTTATTGCTGTCTGGAAATATTTCACGAAAGAAAAATATAAAAAAGTAACTCATAATAATATAACAACAATTAAAGACGAATTAAAACATATAACATAACACTAAACTTACAGTAATTTAATATATTTCTAAAATGTCATGTTTTGAGATGTAAAGATTTTGATAGATTCAATTATCATCAATATCGTATCTTATGAATTTCCAGCGTCAAATGATTTAGTCAGAATCAGATTTGAGTAATGTAGAATTCTTCAAAACTAAGCAGAAATCTAAACAAATAAATTATTATTTGATTTTTTCCCAAAAAACCCAATTTTGCTGTCATCTGTGAACCAATTGTTTTGTAAATTTTCGAAATTCGTAATGATGTACCTATTATACCGACGGAGTAATTCAAATTTAGAAAATATTCCGCTACGTTATCGGGCCGCCGCGCCGTTGCTAATCAAACTTTTCTAATGATTCTAATTTGAAAAAACCAATAAAATTTCTAAAAATCCGAAATTATACTATAATTATTAATTTTTTTAACGAAAATTTGATAGATCTTCTTGATCGTCGCCACGAGTCTACTTGCTAAGTTTCAGCTCGATCGGATCACGGGAAAAGGGTCAGAAATCGATCCAAAGTTTTTGTTGACAAGCAAGTAGACACCACGAGTTAATATAAAGGGAGTAAAAACTGATATATTTTCAAAATAAAGGGGCTAAAAATGTATTTTTAGCAAAAGTAAAAAGAACGTCGTCAAAAGAACCAATGTTTTTTTGGTCTGTTTTTGATGTAATTCTTTACTGACTGAAGGAGAAATTAAACACATGATTTGCGGTTTAATTTACCCTCTGTGGGTGTTTTCGGTTGCAGAGAATGAAGGAAATATAAGTCCCTGGCTACAAGAACAGGTGCAGACTAGTGCTGCAATAAGGGAAACTCGTAATTTTTCGAATCTCCGCCTGAGAGAAAAATAATGTCTTGGGAAGAAAAAATCTAGGTCATGGCGTTTATGTGCAGCGTAAAAACGAATTAATTGATTTAATTAATGTGCATATCTTAATTTGATTATTTATTATGCATGACATATCGATGAAGTGTATTTTACAATATGCATAAAATTCTACCCTGCCAATTTAATACATTATAATCTATTTTTATATATTTATTTAAACATTTTAAATTGCTCTGACGCAATGTTTACAAATAAAAATATTCATAAAGCTTTATTTTCCCTTTCTATATTTTGTCAACTATGATAGAGGTATCCACCCAAATATTATTCAATCATATACATGTAATGATATAATATAATATTACTTATCGTCAAACTATGTAAGAAAGATAAATAAGTTGTTGTTGAATATAAATAATATAAAATTTAAGAAAAAACATAGTTTCAAATCATAAAGCACTTTTTTACATCATTAATTTTGTCATTATTTATTTTCATCATAACACAAATAAGATACTCAGAAAGAAAGATAGATACACCGAAAAAACATTCACATATTTTATAGTAACAAAGAATACGAAGAACGATCGAAAATCGGAACTTATTCACAAAAAAATGGCACTCATTAAAAATTAATACTTATTTCAGTTTTGCTTTCAAATATATGATAAAACAATATTTGAATTATTGTATATAATTGGCCTTTAGTCATAATTAAATTGAGATCCGTCATGGAAAAATTTTATATTATAATTATTTACTTTATTATTACAATTTCAACCCTTATTTGAAAACTAAATAATTGAGTAAACATTGTCGAATGTTATGAAAACAAGTTATTCAACAAATGTTTATTGTATAATTAGCGAAACATTCTGATGTATAAAACATAATTTATACAATAAATTATTATGGACTAGTATTTTAAAGTGATCAATAGGGAAGTTGTTTTATATGGCACTAGAAGCGGTGAAATTTCACATATGCGATATACACGTATGATATATATCACAAACACACTATGGGGATGATCGGTCGATCCATTTTCTTTTCCCATTTGACGCGACGGAAAAAACAGGGTTATTTGTAAAACATTAATAACCTCGCAGGACTATACTCCTGCCTTGATTATGAGTCGAAAATGTTCAAGCTATCATGACCTAATATCAATAGTTATGGAGATATGCGACATCAAATTTTCCATTTTTTTTATCTTAAATTTCTGACTTATTTTTTGTAAAACGTTGTACTATCATTACAGTAAGTAATATCAATTACGAAAAATTTATTCGTTTCAATACAAGTTAAATAAAATGATTAAAACCCTGAAAAATTCGAAGGTTTTTATTTTTTTATTTGGCTTGTATTAAAGGGAATAAATTTTCATACTCGATATAAGTTACTGTAATGATAGTCCAACGTTTTACAAAAAAATAAGACAGAAATATTGAAAAAAAAAATGCAAACTTTGATGTAGCATATCTCCTTAACTATTGATATTAGGTCATAATAGCTTGAACATTTTCGACTCATAATCAAGGTAGGAGTATAGTCCTGTGAGGTTATTAATGTTTTACAAATAACCCTGTATAAGAGGTATTTTATTTCTATTGTATTATCAAGATGAGATATCTTTATTAGAAATGTAATCCGACAGCTTTATAATAATTCCAAGACTGAACGGATGCTCAATTTTAGAAATACGTTATGTTGTCAAAGTTCTTACTTGAATTAAATTTTAAATTAAGGTCAATTAAAAATGAATAAATTAAATACTACGCCCATGCATGACAGAGACGGACTTTTGTTGTATTTTTACTCCCTTTCTTTTAACTCGTGGCGTCTGCTTTCTTGCTTGTCTGAAGAAAAAACTTTGGATCGATTTTTAACCCTTTTCCCGTGATCCAATCGAGCTGAAACATTGCAAGCAGACTCGTGGTGACGATAAAAATGATCTAACAAATTTTCGTTTAAAAAAATGTAATAATTATAGTATAATTTTGCATTTTTCGAAATTTTAATGGTTTTTACAAATTTTAATGGTTTGACACGAAACCTGATGACAATGAGAAAGGGAGTATAATAAAAACTTTGTTTATACGGGTTAGTTTTTTATGTTACCCAATTGAAAAAAATACATTTTCTGTAAAATGTGAAACAAGATCGCCGTTAATTTTCTGGGTGGCTGTATCGGACAGGTGGCGTTTGTGCTTTGGTCGAGAGATGGGGCGAGCGAGCGGATCGGCACTGATCGGCGCGAGGAGTGCCGATTTGATTTTATGCGCCCGCCGGTGCGTGGCGCGGAACGGACCAAGAGGAATGGAAATGAAGGAGTAAACAAAGAAACGTTGCCAAAAAAATATGTCGGGATCGGAATTGATACGTGGGAATCGCGCTGGCATATGGCCCGGGCGCCAGTTTCGGGAGTACGGCTGTTTCATAAAGAAATACGGCTCTCCTTATTGGTGAACGAACTGCGCCGTTCAATTTTATTTTCATGACGCGAAAAATAAAATAGGAAGAATTAACATTTGTTTTATAGAATTGGTGCTCGATCATTGAAAGTGTTTAAATGTTTTATTTTTATTTTTTATTTCAAAAAAATCCTTGTTTACAAATGAAGGTACTTAATACTAGTTTAATAATAAAAATATAAGATAAATTACACATTTTTTTTTGTTAAATTTGTAGATTATGCCACTCTACTAGGCTACGCCTGTCCCAAAGTGGCTTATAGAACACGATTATAATATTTTTTTAAATTCGTCAGTAATATTTATTTTCATAAGGTAGTAATTATGTATCTACAAAGTATCAAGTGCAGTGTTAGTGGTAAGTTGAGTGAGTCATAAGTCCAAGTGTAAATATGTGTAGAATAATTGTTTAATGTAAAAAGGGTTGAAGTTTTGTTTGTATGTACATTTGTATGTACATTTGCTGTCTGTCCGATCGTCCGTCCGTCTGTCTGTCTGTCCATAATTTCGTTCGAATTCACGGCTAATTAAACGGCCCGAGATGGGGCTTGAACCCCGGTCCACTAAACGCGTACCGGACGTTCAACGCATGCTATGGTCGCCACTCCGCGGAGCGCCAAAAAGATGCTATAAATACTTAAATAGCAGGGCTTTGCAATGACGCGAACCAATTTTCCATCGTCATTTTTGACGATTTGCAATTAATTTAATACAGTAAAATACTAAGATTTTATAACATTTTTTCATGTTCACTATGTGTTCAGTATGTGTCACGTAAGTGATAGTGAGAGTAATATGTGTTCAGGAAAGTTAATTAGGCGCAAGTTAACACAAGGTACAAGTACTCACTGTTTGAATGTGCGATTTATCGAAGCAATTTTAAGAGGTTGTGGTTGCGATAGGAATTTCACTTGTTGGTTCAACAATCGTCTGTATGTATCGTGTATTATGTATCTTACCCTGATTGGCAGAAACGGTTTAGTGCATACGGTTACAGCCCCGAGCAGGTCCCGATAACCACAAAAATATTGTCACGAGATTCTGAAACTATAAAAACTGCACATTATCGCGAGAATTCCAGAAACAGCCTGAACGTTTTGGCATGTTTTATAATCATTAGGATGATCTGGAAAACGCCGAAAATATCGGGAAGCGGGTCGGAAATAAATACACACAATTAACGCGATGGGTACAGTTTATTTTGGTCACCGGCGAAGACCATAGAAGTCATAAAAATAGCGATAACTGAGCGCCATTAATACCAGCGATTTTGAGCGAATATAGACGACCAGCGATTAAATAATAGTCTCGATAGTTCATCAGTACGAAATAAATGGCGTAACAAGGTGTTTCGCAGACGGGCGGACATTGTAGAAGACGAATATGAAGTGTTCCACAAACGAGTGATAAGTGCGAAATTAATGTAAATTATGTAATATTGGTTCGGAATCAATGATTTTAGATTACAGTAAATTTGACACTTTGGTACGTGTGCATGTATGTAGTCTTATGTAAACGATGCATCTTTTATTTTTTTCTTCGTAATCCGGTGGTATCCAAATATTTTTTCAATACCTACATAGATTTTCTGAATATATATCTTTCTGATTGATTTATCTAATTCGTATGTATGTATTATGTAAAATGTATTATGTAACATAATGATGTTCTGCTCAAAGGTACTTTAGAACAGAAACGTAGTAAAAATATGTTTGCTTCCAACTTTTATATAAGTCAAAATCAAACAATAATCTATTCGGTTCTTTTTCTTCTTCTTCAGGGTTCGGTTAGGTTACAACATCATAATAAGTACTTAAAGCAGCCTACCAGCAACATGAATTTCTTATATTATTATAAATTACTATTATGCACATAAATAATGTTGATCGCTTTTATCGATTGTTGTACGGTATGATCAATATTCCTGAAATTATGCGGAGCATTGGTTTGTATACTGCAAATAATTACGCAACACAACGTCAATGTACATTGTTTCATATTACAATATACAGGACCAGCTTGCCGATGGTTATGCCTGTTGGAAGAGCTACCGCAATGCTGAACAATATCACTTTGGATGTTAAACTGTTCGATATACCTAAAGTTCTTATATAAAGGGTGTCCTGTATCTCGACGTCCAGCCGAAATCGGGTGACAGGCCAAGTCATAATAGTTATCACAAAAATATTTAAAAAAAACGAAAAATAAAAACAGTCAGTTAAAACTGTGCAAAGTATTTATTTTGAATACTTGGTTTGGTCAAAAAGTGACATTTTCTTCCAAACTAGAGTAGTTGGCTCTGAATTTTGGACAAAAAAGTTTCAGGATTAAGTACATAATAATAAAGAAAATGAAGAAAAATAAAGATTTGTGCAACAGGAGTGAAAAGACCGTCACAGAGTGTAGATTTTTTTAAAATGATTATAATTTTTAAAACACATGACTTGGACTTTTTAAAATATTTTTCTGATAACTATTATGACTCGGCCTATCACCTGATTCCGGCTTGACGTCGAGATACGGGACACCCTGTAATAAGTTCTTCTTAAGTTCCATTCTTATAAGTTTACTCTCAGTATTTTTAAAGTTAAGTACCTATAAAGAGAGAGTTTATATGATAATTAATTAATTGTAATAACATGTAAGCATGAAATTTGAGTTTGTCATTTAAACATTATTTATTGGATAAATTTTGATTGTAATAGAAAATTGAAATATATCTAATTTCTAATGCATAGGACAAGGGAATGAAGATAAAGGTATCAGATGTAGGAGACAGAATAAGCAACGCCTTCTTTCCAACTAAAATTGTTTTAACGCGATTTAAAATGCAGTCATATAAATCAAGCAAACGAACGTCCAAAAGGACAAGTTTGGAAATGAAAATGAAAAAGTGAAAATGAATGTTTGAGCACCCCGGTCCATTTCCGGGAATGTTTCAATCGCTGGGGCATGCGCTCCACTTCCAGAAAGCTCAGTCTGACTTCACGCTCCGGCAGTTGTCGAGCGAGAAAATGGGGGAAAAAAGCGTCGACAAAGTCGCCAGGAAAACTAGAAAATTCTCCTTTGGCGCGCTTTGCAAACTAAATCGACAGGAGCCCGGCGAATGTTTTCGGAACCCGGTGGCCGTAAGGAATTTAGTTGCTTCGTCACATAGAGCTGATTTGGTCCAACGAATGTTTGATCAGCTCATGTGTGATGTGTGGGCAAGCGGAAACTCTCGGAAATATCCAAATTTTTAAAAATACGCCGCTTTAAAAAGGTTTGGCACCGTTAAGACTATACCTAGCCTACATCTGAGTCAGAAAGGCAAACTTGTAATTGTATTTACTTTGAATAATACAATTATATCGTTGTGTATGTTAACAACTGACTAACACTTGCTCTGAAATTAGGTAGAGAGACGTTTTCCGGATGACAATACAATAATCATTCATTAGTTTTACAAAATCAATTTAATTATAAAAAAATATATGTCAAATGACGAATTATTTTATCGAACTTTATTGACATACGAATATACTGTGATCGCCCTTAGTACTTACTATGGCTGTTCAAAAAATTTTTTTCTCCCGTTTAATTATTTTTTATGAATACTTGTTTTTTCTTTTAATAAAATATTTTAAAACAAGTTTGGTTATCCTAGTTACACATTCTTTTACTAATGTTATTATATAACTATCTATAATCCATCAAATATGACGTATCAAAGCGATGTATAAATCAAAACATATATTTCTTTCGTGCAATTTAAAAAAAATCTGTATATGGAAAAAATGTTAGAATTTTTCATATTTGATAATTCTTTAATGAAAACATTTTTTGTTAATATGCACCTTGATAAAGAGTATTTATTACCTGTTATAATATGTAGAATTAAATATATTTAGGACGCAACGATTATGAAAACAGCGCCATCTCGCGCAGTGTCTTTGAATGATAAAGAAATTAAAAATTTCTCGTATATTTCCATAAAATCATTGATGGTCTTAAATCAAAAATTCTTCATTCGACAACTTGTAAATGGTTGATAACCTATTTTCAAAATTTCAAAATTCATTTAAAACTTATGAATAATATCACATTTCCTAACACTTCACCATTACCATCAATATTTCCATTACCGATTCAAAAGAAATTTTCCTCTAGTCATACGCCGTCCCACTAGGTTTAAAACAAACTGTAGGTATTTAAAGTAGTTATGTGTAACATTCTTTGCTATTTGGGACTGTTCCTCTCTAAATTATAGTAAAAACAATATAACGTACGTGTAGAATAACGTTTATTTTAGCATAAATTAAATAAACCATGTTGCAACACAAAAAAACTGGTGTATCAATTAACGCAATGCATAATGTGATTGATTCATGGTATCAATGCTGATTTTCAGATATTAAAAATAAATCTGAAGAAATCGATACATGTTCATCCGATTCAATACACCTTTTTTTCAGCAACGAGATAAATAAAATTCTTGTGTGAAGAGGTGATAACAATATTAATAAAATAAAACATCGATATCGCGATTGCCAATAAGCTCGGAGCTTGAGGGTATAGCGGTGATACTCCGAAGATAGTGTAAACTTTATCTAAAGGATTACTAATATAGCTTAAAGGATGTTGTCTTGGTTATGTTCTACTTAAGAGTAATACATAATCCTTGCACGCTTAGCTAGCAATATGATATCGAGGCGAAATGTCTCTAAATTTCTAGAATTACAATAAAATCGAGTCACGAAATAACTGAGCATCACTCGAATTACAAATATCAATTGAAAATATTAGTATACGCTACGCATTTTTTTTAGATGACAGAATTTAACCAATCAAAGTGATTTTTAAAAATTAGAAAAGAGAAGATGTCTCTAACACAATCCGTTCAAATAAACTAAAGGTTTTCAGATTTGGAACATATACAGAACTATGATAATGTTTGGATTCTCTTACGATGGAATTGGTGAACATTGCATTGGGTAGGTGATCACTTAAGCCAACTCACACAGGTCGTAAGCCCTGGGATATCTTACAAAAAACTTCCATACATATTTCTCATATAAAAAGTTTCGTTTCTGTGAGATTACATGATGTATCTCAACCAAGTAATTGTCTCTAAATAAAATATTACTTTGTTTGACACTTTATTGAGTTATTAAAAACTAGTTCAGCTCATATATGAGCCTTCATCAGGGTTGAATATATACTGTAATACCATGATGATGATGAAACCAAGTGATTGTATTTGTCCGACAAACCAGCTCACAGATTTTTTTAAAATTTAATTTTAATCAACTGTTAAAACCGTAAAACTGATAAATTAAAATTTTAAACATAATTTTCAACAATTTTTTTGTCTAGTGCATCACTATCTTGAGAATAACTTATTTCGTACCTTAGCAAAAATTGTTTTAAATATTTTGATGAGTGTTTTTGTAATTATTCTTGAAAAATGTAGTTTAAAATCTAAATTGTAAATAAAATAAAAATTTGTGCAAGAAAAATTTTCTTCAAAAATAGTTTAAATTGTTTGATGTTTATAACAGGAGAAGAATTTACGCATATTTTCGCAAAAAAATGCAAATGCAAATTATAAAGATTTTTTTTTGTTGGAAAGTTGGGCAGCCGCGCAAACGGCCATAGCTAACTTGATGAACTAAACCTTTTTTCTAGGCGAGGGAATTGGGTCACAGTGGAAATATGTCCCTTTCGTGTTTATTTAAGATACACTTATATTTATCCAAGAATAAAAAACATATTTTGTTTTTATTTTTTATTCTTGGATAATTAATTATTTTCATAATTATTTATATTTGCATAGTTAAATACTTTAGTAAACAAAACATACTTTTATAATAAATGTTGTTTTTTAAAAAAAAGTCTTTCCAACCCGAGTGTCTTCAAGTAAAAACATAATTTTGTTATTTTTTATTTACTTTAACCTTTTCATAATTGTTTCAACATTTACAATCATATAGTAATATATTTATCAAATCAAACGCATTGGAATCTGCAGCGGAATCAGTCGGCGAACTATATACGAATATATCTACTTTTGTGATCTGCGTTATACATCATATTTTTTTAAGTAGAGTCATACTAAGAGTCAGAGATCATATAAGAGTGCCAATTTATTTGTCGGATTTGAAGATATTACATATATTTTTTTATGAAAACTATACACACTATCATACAGAAAGCATATTCAGTATTATATAAACTAAAAAAAATATTTTTGCTGCAATATTTCGAGGATTCATGCTGATCAAACAAAATTAAACTAGTTTCGGAAAATATTTGAAAAACTGTCAGTTTAATCAGTTGAAATGTGGGCCTGTATTCGTGCTAGTTATACCCCAACAACACGTTTGAAACAATGGCTTATATGATTAAACATGTCTGCAAAAATAAGGATTACAGTTGAGTGGCAACGACTGAACGTGTTAATGGATTAAAATAAATAAACATGCCTCCAAAGGTAAAATACTTTTACTTAGTTTTTACTCAACATAGGATAGTTCTTCGGTTAATCTTTTACATGTCTAACAGTACACAGAAAGGGGGTGAAAGACAGGTTATATATTGAACCCACGTCGACGAATAAAACTAGAAATACACTCCGGAAATCAGGTTACACGGGACCGCTACCCGCTGCCCGCCACCCCGGTGCCCGGGCAGAGATAGAAGGGTGACTTAAGGTGGGGCTCTTTATCTACAGCCTCCAACCCGGTGCGGCATTAAAAACCCCCATTCATTTCGAGTCTCGCTCCGATTTGTTTCATTTTCCTATTATATCCTGAAGGCAGTTGGCGGTGGCCGTAGAACTTCATCAAAAAGCTTAAGAATTAATTAATACTATCTCGAGATCGCCGCGTCGCGGGATGGCGCTAAATAAATTAATAATGCACCATAATTAACAAAGAGGTCATTTTAAGTTAGGTACTACATTATTAAATTGATACATTTTTCGTGGTTCAATGTTCAAGGTTTATACGACCGGTGTATAGCACGGTCCTGCTTGTTAGTAGAAAAAATGTCAATCTGGGACGATTGAGTAGGACCGATTTGGAAGCTTTTGCTCTTAGAACGGTCCTGAGTAAGCGGTGGGTACCATTCACTGTTGACTATATTTTTCGTTTCGTTTCCGAACTGTCTTCTCTCTTACCGTCATGTCACATGTCACCGAACCCTCACCACACACAAGAATCATAATTCTTTTTGGTGAGGTATATACACACAAAAAAAATTAATTTGTAAACATTTCTATATGTAATTGTAAAAAAATATTATATATATTATTAATTAAATAAAAAAATAAAAAATAAGATAGTTGTTCAATTCCCGGTGCTTAGTATGGCGCTACTCTCAAATGCTTTAACGTAATTTTTAATATTATTTTTATTCACAGAATAGTTGTGTGTGTAGTACAAAGCTTAAATAAACAATTATGTTTTATAATTAACAAAAACCACTAATTTGTTCAATTTTAAATATGTTTCGGGGCCAATAATCCTTTTATCAAGACACAATGTACGCTTAGAATTAAAGTATAGACGTTAACAAAATCAAAAAATAAATATATGAGAGTTGAATAACTAATGAAAAACTTATGTGCGACAATCTGCGAAAGTAAACCTTGTAAATTTATTAGGGGAGGCCCTCGTAGCCCAGTGGGTATGTTCTCACACCGAGGGTTTCGGGTTTGATTCTCCTGGTGAGGTCACAATTAATCTATGTGATTTACTCAAGCCTGGGTGTTTAGTGATGTGTTTCTCTTCTATAATTGGGCCTCCTGACCTGTTGAAGCATAAATTAAATATATTTTTTTAAAAAAGACTTGGTTATTTATAATATTTAATAATGCTATTAACATTGTAAACCAATTGTGATACTATATTATTAGTACGTAAAATTTGCAAACCCTTATTAATACCAAAATAATGGCGTTACACGGGATCATCCAGGATAGAGCATCCTGGCGATTTTGAACTAGATAGGCTGACAATGGGAGAAGGTAAAATGGATGAGAGGTTGACTGAATTTGATTTTTTAATTAAAAATATAATTTATGGGGTATTTTGAATTATACAAAATGACATGAAATATATGGCTTTTTCTTAGTCATATAAAATGAGTGCATCAAACCACTTGTCCATCGGAGTGGGTCGGCAGAATTAAAAATGTAATATTGCAGGGTGTCAAAATGAGGAAAGGTTTTTGTAAATACGCATTCAGGTGTTCCACGGCCTGGACCCTTCCGCGGCGGGGCAGATTACAGGGGTCGTCCGCTTCCGGGCTGCTGGCTCATCGTAAACTTTCGTTTAACGAGCGGGGTGGTGAGAAATGTAAATTTCGGGACCCACCCCACCAAGACGTCAATGCGATCCTTTTGTGCCTGCGTGACTTTTTTTGAAACGGGAATGGAACAGAAAACAGCAAGCGTCGCGGCGCTGCCTCATTCAAGAAATGAAATAACGTATTATTCAGCGTTTCGCATTTTTATATGAAAATTCAGCTCGGCCTTTTATACTGCGGAGAACTACAATAATTTATTTCCATTTTTGAAAAAAGATTTTTTCTTCTTCTCCTTGCATACTTGTTACCGCTTAGTTGGGCAACCCTCGACGATATCCTCCACAAAATGACTACTAGTGCTCATATTGATGACACCTCTCACATGTTCTAGGGTGAGTCCAATTTTATCAGGGTTGGCAAAAATATTTCTCCCTGATAAATAATTTTTATATATATTTAACTGTAACTGGTTGACGATATTTTATACGAACCGTATGTTTTTCCGAGAAATCATTCTCGACGTTTCGTTGAATTCTTATTTAACGTCATCAAGAGGACGACCTTTACCCGCGGAGGTAAAGTTCGTCCTCCTGATGACGTTGAATAAGAATTCAACGAAACGTCAAGAATCGTTTCTCGGAAAAACATAAGGTTCGTATAAAATATCCGCAACCAGTTACAGTTAAATATATCTAACGACCGTAATAATAAATTTTACTCTTTAATCATTTTTATATATTATATTATTGTATTATATTTATGTAATAAGCCCTCACAATATGAATACAATCAATAAATTTCTCCATACATTCGTTCAAACGCGTAAAACATGCTTACCATAAACCAAATTCGCAATATTCGGTTACGCCGTGGTATATCGCATGATAGAGAGCGTTGACTAAGAAACTCACGCAAACTATATTTGCGCTGTGATTTTATATCTCGTGTAGTTTGTTGATGTGTAACATGACAAATTATTATCGAAAGAATTCGTTAATTTTATTTTCTTTCTTAATATTATTTCTAATTTCTCTACCACACCATTTCGTTCTTTCTTAATTTATTACTAATTTCTTTACAATAAATAGTGTACTTTGTAACATGTTTTCTCTATAATTTTTAGAAAGCTTTTTTTACTGTAGGTACTTTAGTGTCACAATTAAATGCAAATATTAGAAAAAAAATTTTAAACAAAAATACATAAAATTGTGTTTACTTTAATAAATAATGTTTTAAAAGACTATCAGGATAAATTACGAAATGTTGGTAATATAACAATGTTCTTAGGTTTTCACGGCCACCCAGAATCTTCAAGTTTGTGTTTATTAGTATTGAGGTATCATGCCCTGATGATGGACCCTGCAATGGGATCCGAAACGTCGGCCCGAAAGGTCGTAACAACACGGCATAATACCCCAGTAAACACAAACTTGAAGATGTTGGTAATCTGTAAGTGAAAAAAATAATACTCTTCATCCACATGACCCTTTTGTTTAATATAGATGCAAACATCTAATACGTACGTCGGCCCGAAAGGTCGTAACAACAAGGCATAATACCCCAGTAAACACAAACTTGAAGATGTTGGTAATCTGTAAGTGAAAAAAATAATACTCTTCATCCAAATGACCATTTTGTTTAATATAGATGCAAACATCTAAAACATACCGCAAATATATTCTTTACTAATTTCAAATGAGGCAAAATACTTATGCCCTAGTACGGGGCTCGACCGAGAACTAAATTATTAGGTGAGAGTTTTAATCACTACATTAATAAGAAACTCAATTATTTGCTTACAATTAGGTAACTCTATGTATCCATCTACTTACGAAATTTTATTTCATAAAATGCAGTCAATACATTGAAGTCGTACGAATATACATTTTAGAAAAAAAAAGCAATTTTAAACGTTTGTATGATATATTAAAATTTGGATATTACGAACATAATTGTGTTAAAAAATATGAGAATTATATTTAATTTTGATTTATTTTGTAGGAATACTATTAAAGTATACCTTCCTACTAAGTAGGTACTAGCTGCATGCCGCTATTATCTGAGTTTTAATGATTCTGGTGTAGATGTGACTTTAAAGTACAATGTAAAAATATTTAGTGAAACACCGTATAACAGAATATATGTATATAGGTGAGAAATTAAAAACACTAAAGAAATTAAATTTAAAAGTAATATTATACGAGATATAAAATTACCGTATAAGATGAATCAAGTGATGTATAGAGGTCTAATGCATAAATCAGAGGCAATTTGTATATTTTAAAGTGATATCTTGAATTATATTATTGATGGATTCGGCGTTAACATTGTTAAAATTATTCAAGATATTCATTAAATTGGATGGAAAACATAAATTTAAAGAAATTTGAACTCGGGTGTCAATTTCCTTAACAATATTATTTTCACAAATTCTTCGCCTCTCCTCTGAATATTCCCATTACCTACAACCACCTTTGCCTAGCAACTCTGGTTCATTTTGTCAATTATCAATTAATCAATAACAAATTAATTGTATTTGCACCTAATTCATGTAATTTTTAATTTTTTTTTAATGCAATCAGTTTAATATTCTGAAACTCTCGAAATTTGAGAAGTAAAATATAAAATTATAATTACACTCAAATAGAGACAACAAAGTATTAGGTCCTTACATATGAAATTGGGGTTTTGCCGTACTGGCAAATTTGATCTCAAATATCTTCTCTTTGGTTAGGAATTCCAAATCCAAATTTATACAGCTATTTACTCATGTATTTGTGTTTTGAAAATTATAATTCATTTGTTTTTTCCTCAATTGTTTTTTTCTTTGCGTCACTCAGTTTACAAAATGAAAAACTTGAAATATCGCGTTATTTACGAGTACGAGTTCCACCGTGGAACCAGTGCTGCAGAAACGGCTCGAAGGATTAATGATGTGTATGGCGACGGTGCCGCAAAAGAAAACACAGTGCGTTTTTGGTTCCAACGTTTTCGTTCTGGAAATTTCGACCTGCAGAACAAGCCCCGTGGACGGCCGGAGACCAAAGTTGATAATGAAGAATTGAAGGCTATTGTGGAAGCGGATCCATCGCAAACCACATCCGAGTTAGCTGCAGGCTGCGGCGTTAGTGATAAAACTGTTTTAATCCACTTGAAGCAAATTGGTAAGGTGAAAAAGCTTGAAAGATGGGTACCTCACGAATTGAGTGAAGCAAATCAACAAACGCGAGTTACTTGTGAGCGTTTGGTGGACTAGTGCTGGTGTCGTTCACTACAGCTTTCTTAAATCTGGCCAGACGATTACGGCAGATGTCTATTGTCAGCAACTGCAAACCATGATGGAAAAGCTAGCTGATAAACAACCGAGGCTGGTTAATCGCTCTAGGCCACTGCTGCTTCATGATAACGCTAGACCACACACTGCACAACAGACGGCTACCAAATTAGAGGAGCTTCAATTGGAATGTCTAAGACATCCACCGTACTCTCCGGACCTTGCCCCAACAGATTACCATTTTTTTCGAAATTTGGATAACTTCTTGCAAAGGAAAATTCAACTCCGATGGGGCAGTCCAAACCGCCTTCAGAGATTTTATTGATTCCCGTCCGAATGGTTTTTTTAGTAAAGGGATCGATGAACTACCTATGAGATGGCAAAAGTGCATAGATAGCAATGGTACATACTTTGATTAAATAAATGTATTATAATAAAAAAAAATCGACTTTATGTTCCTCCCATACTAAACGTCAATTTCATATGTAAGGACCTAATATATATCTTATTTTTCATCCAATTTAGTATTATCTAATATTTTTAACTCATTTCTGTGTTAATCACCGCAAGGCGATCTACCATTTAAGCGTTATATATTAAAGCATTTTCTTTTTTTTGATGACCTAAAATTGCTTTTAAAGAAAAATGTAGGTAGGTACGTCCAATATGTTGGAAAAACGAATTATTTAAATTTTGAGTATGAAACAAAAGTAAAAGTACAAATACAAGTTTATCAAAAAAAATGTTACTTGGCACCATCCTGCGGTAGGTCTTTCGTTTTTTCGGACTTTTCACCAATTTGGGCGCGTATTGTAATCTAAAAGCAAAATAATGAGTCATCAATATTCATCAGACTATAAAATAGAATACACTAAATACGACGGTTTAAGGACTTTATTTGTTTGGTGAAAATAAAGCGTACAATACGCTTTTGTTTGAACGGGCAGATCCGAAATGACAACGTACCCAATAAATCGAAATCGTTCTATTTGTACGTTTTCTCGAAATTTCGGCAAAAAACCTTTTAACTACTCGTTTTCTGCCTATGTAAAACCTTTTTATTCCACTTCCTAACACGTTTTATACGCCATTGTCTGCTTTACGCCTCGCGTCGATGGAAAAAAGAGACATCGATTTCCACGACAAATATTTGCAGAGACGTGTTTTACCAAAAACATCTGCAGACGCTTCTTTCCGTGGGTCTATCGAATTCACCTGTTAACCCTCTGCAACACACAAAACAACCTATTGAATTTATATTACATTGGAAAAACATTATGAAAGTAAAACTTATTTAAATCGACCATGAGAAACTCAGCGGTAACGTTACAAAAGTCTAGTATACAAAATACTAGCTTACTATTAGATTTATCAATATGTGTATTAACTTAACATATACATATTTGTCGTCCCAGATTTTTTATATAACTTTTTAAGTTCTGCAACTTCTCCATAGAAGGTATTTAAATATCTCTTATTGTTAAAGCAGCATTCGTAAAAACGCATAACTCAACCATTTTTTTTTCGACTTTAGTTGTAAAATAGGTCATCACGAAAAGCCCTTTTATTTTTATGTAGCTAATAGCCTACGATCCCGACTAAGATCGACCTTTGCCCATCTGTTTACCGAATGAAAAATGAGGAAGGACATCAAGTTCTGAAGAGTCCGCAGACAAAGGAGTTATATTTATAGTTATAGTTATATTTTTTTCTGGCGACGGTGAATAAAAGAGTGAAGTAAATTTTCAAGAAATAGAATAAGAAACAATTTATTTTGTTGTTTTGTAAAAATATAATTTATCATTAAAGTATTTTTATTCTTATGTGGTAAACCAAACCAAACATTTTTTTTAAAAATCTGTATCGTACTTATTTAGTTATATTAATGATAGTCAATCATTATGGATAACTTAACTTAAAAAATTAAAATGAAACGAAAATAACAAAATCAGGTTAAGATAATAACAGCCATATCTAGTGGGTTATAAAAAATCTGTATCGTACTTATTTAGTTATATTAATGATAGGCAATCATTATGGATAACTTAACCTAAAAAATTAAAATAAAACGAAAATAACAAAATCAGGTTAAGATAATAACAGCCATATCTAGTGGGTTATAAAAAATCTGTATCGTACTTATTTAGTTATATTAATGATAGGCAATCATTATGGATAACTTAACTTAAAAAATTAAAATAAAACGAAAATAACAAAAGGTTAAGATAATAACAGCCGTATCGATTGGGTTATATATAACCTCGCTAAGAGACAAGTAGAAAAGGTTGTTTCTGGAGTCTTAGCCTAACCATTTTAAGGTTCCTCGGAATGTCGGAGTTCTCATTCATTTGTCCCCCGATTGTTGGCTTCAGAAAGCAGATAAATGTTTGTTAAGCCTTTGCGCACGTTTCGATTCTTCCTCGATATGTTTATCCAGTTAAAAGTGAGTGGACAATCGTCCAGGAAAAGGTTTTTTGCGACGAAAAACAGGTTTTGCGGGATTTTCCGGGAAAGTGGAGAATCGGGAACCCTTGTTAAGGTAATGTGTGCGTTGTGGCGAGAAGGGCTCTTTGATGTGGGGTAGAAAAGATAATTAATTTTCTTTGTATTTTTCAACAAATGAGCGTGGTTACAATTCGTTTGCACGAGTCTGAACCGAGTTTCAAAAATATATTAACGAGATTAAAACTTTTTATGTTTATTTTTATCATACATACATATTGCGTGCAATAAAAATAAACATAAAAAGAGAGAATGAAAAAGTGAATTTTAAAAATTTATTAGTTAATTTATTTTTACGTTAATAAATGTCAATCTTGTCAAAAAAAAATGAAATGAGATAGTGTAAGTAAGTATATGGAATCATAGATGAAATTATTAATTATTTGACTAACCGATACGGGTTACTAAAAATCATAATCGAACAACGATAAGATGAACTTCGCAAAATTTTGCTTAGCTTGCATTATGAGGAATGACCTCTAAGAAGTGGCGTAGCAAGGAAGCTGTTTTAGCATTAAAACAATGCCAATCTAGATGGCGAAAATGTTAGGTCGACACGGATGTTTTTGCTCGTAGAACGGCCCTGGATATGTGATGGGTCCCACTTCGCTAACCTTTGAGAACCTTAACCACAAACCAAATTAAAAGAATCTCTTCTGGCACTACCCGCAAAAATGAGGTAGATTTCGTGTGTGCATGAATCAGTGCTTTGAAATTTTTCGTTGGATTCCATTTTAACCGACTAACGGTTAACGGTTACGACGACGTCGAAAGTTTTTGATAGTTATTTTTAAACAAGACAGCAGATCAGATTTTTTATCATGAATATTGAATATCTTAAATCCGAAATCTTTTGCATTATACTTACATTCTTTACATTGATTAGATAGACTAGATCTTGTTAGTACTTTTCATTTATCCTTGCTTTTCTTTTAAATTGCTATAACTTTTATTCTCTTGTATTTTATGTTGTCATGTTATGTAATATATTTTATTGGACTATGTCCGTTAATTTCAATAAAAAAATAAATTCATATATATAGGGTGTCTCGAAGTAAGTAGCATAAACTTATGGGGATAAGAGACATCAAAGCTTGCTTTTTTACTCCCTTTATTTTAACTCGCAGCGTCTGGTTGTTTGTTTGACGAAAAAACTTTGGATCGATTTTTAACCCTTTTCCCGTGATCCAATCGAGCTCAAACTTTGCAAGCAGACTCGTGGCGAGGATCAAAAATATCTATCAAATTTTCGTTAAAAAAATTAATAATTATAGTATAATTTTGGTTTTTTCAAATTTTTAATGGATTTTTCATTCAACTGAGTAAGTTTTATGAAAAGATTCCGACGCATCTGGTAGACAAGAAAACTGATAAAATAATAATTTTGAATATTTTTTTCAATATTTCTGACATATTTTCTATAAACTTTGGACTAACACTATAGTAACCTATATGGAAATATGATTTGTTTGTCACTTCATTTGTCTTGTACTAAAGCGAATGAGTTATTTATGTTAAAGTTTCGTTTAACGTTCAAAGTTTTACAGAAAATTATAAAATATTTATATTTATAACATACCTATCTCCGTAACTGTCGACATTTCACCTAAAGTGTATTGAATATTTTCTATTCAAAATTGAATGAAGAAGACTCCCCTAGAGTTTTTGCTACTAACTATGAGACTTTTTTTTATATGTAGTATTTTCATCTAAAACTTTATTTTTTCTTCAATCATTCCGCGTTGGATGTGTGAATTGTGTACTTTGAAATACTCTTTTTTTTAATTATTTTTTGGTACAAAAAACCAATATATTTGGCCTACAAAACGACTAAAAATAAACCACCTTTATTGCCAGGAGATTTGTAGTTTGCGAATAAATGTATTCATTTAAATATTTACAAAAGAAAGTGAAAAGGGATGTGATTTCGGCCAATCCCAAACATTTCCCCGGGCTTAAAATTAGGTTTAAATGGAAAAATACGATCTTTAGATTTATTTGTTCCCAGGTAATCGGGCGGTTTCCAAAGTTTCTAAAAATAATTTAATGTATTTTTGAATTCATTATAATGTTATTTAATTTAAAAAATCTTTCCGAGCGTCTAATAACATTCAGTAATTGATTTCATAATTATTATGATTACAATAAATACACACTAAAGACTACACAGCTAGTTTACACAGAAGTTTTAAGATATATTATAAAGACGAAATTATATTTTTTATGTGAAAGTGGGTACGGAAGTCTTTGGGTGTTCTTAGGGCTTACGACTTACGTACGGTTTGCTTAAGTGATCACTTTACACAATGATCAAATTTTTGGAAATTATATACATTTATTTATATATTATTATTATTTATGTATTTATGTATTATATATTAACCCGCTTCATATGTATGTTGTAATAATCATTAGTGCGACCGCCATCCAAAGCTTTTTCATTCCCCTTAATTAACCACATATGTCACTAATGAGATATCTATTTTTGATTGGAATTTTTTAGCAATATCCTTTATATGTGTAATGAGTTTTTCCGAATTATTAGTAACAGCTCTTTTATTTAAATATTATTAAACTCACAAAAAGGAAACAAAGTTAATGTTTATGCTAATACCGCGATTTAGTAGAACATAATCATCTGACATATTTTTATGCTAAATCGAAATTCAAAAATATTTTTTTTTTACATTGATAATGCTCTCATAAGGCGAAACGCGTCTCTAAATTTGATAAATCTTCTTGATAGTCGCCACGAGTCTGCTTGCAAAGTTTCAGCTCGATTGGATCACGGGAAAAGGGTTAAAAATCGATCCAAAGTTTTTTCGTCAAGCAAGCAGACGCCACGAGTTAATATAAAGGGAATAATAAGTGTTTTTATTTTCCTATATGTCCCTTATACCAATTTACTTTTCTTATTGTTAAATGTCTGCTTTTTGTTTTTATTGTAGGTTGTATGCTGATGAAGGAACCATTAGCCCCGAAACATATTCAATAAATAGTGGTTTTATACGAAGTGTTTTCTCTTATTAATAATAATTATACATTTATTTTATTTTATTAAAAAAGTAACCCATAAAAACCAAGTTTTTATTATACTCCCTTTCTTTGTAAAATATAACAACAATTAAAGACGAATTTAAACATATAACATAACACTAAACTTACAGTAATTTAATATATTTCTAAAATGTCAGATGTTTTGAGGTTTGATAAGAAACTTCATGCTTTGAAGATTATATTCTCAAAGCATTTGTCAGTCAATTTAGATTTTCGAAATTCGTAGTGAAGTACCTATTATGTATACCGATGGAGTAATTCAAATTTAGAAAATATTCCGCGACGTTATCTAGGAATCAAACTTTTGTAATGATTCCAATTTTGAAAAAAACATTAAAATTTCTAAAAATCCGAAATTATACTATAATTATTAAATTTTTTTAACAAATATTTGATAGATCTTCTTGATCTTTGCCACGAGTCTGCTTGCAAAGTTTCAGCTCGATTAGATCACGGGAAAAGGGTCAAAAATCGATCCAAAGTTTTTTCGACGGCAAGCCGGCAAGCAAGCAAGCAGACGCCACGAGTTAATATAAAGGGAGTAAAAACAGTACGTACTTTTGCTAGAGTTTTCAATGACGACATAAAAGAATACATATTTTTATCAAATTATTTGAATTACAAATTAAACAATGACGATATAACAGAATACATATTATTATCAAATTATTTGAATTACAAATTAAACATTATTTTTTGCTTATTCTTTGAACTTGTGGATTCTTAAAGCGTATTAATATGATCTTAATTAGTTTAAAATTATAACGTGATAACATTAATTCGTATATTTTCTTGCAGTATCACAGATATCTTGTGTTCAGCAATGAATATTTGTGAATATTCATGGGCACAATACGTCAACCCTTCGTACCCCCGTGGTCCGAGTTTGCCCATTCAATATTTACTATTATTGCTTTCCAATTGCATCCCCTAAAATTGGGTTGGGGTCCAGCGTACCCTCCCCTCGCTAATTTCAATTTACATTTATATGGGGCGGCCGAGAAGAAGTGCCTGTGAATGCTCTCTTATAAATTTCCAACTCCTTGGGTATGATTAATTATTATTTCGTTGATTGATTTTTTTTTTCTAGTAGAAATGTCACTATAAAAATTCCATTATCATATTTTCAATGATGAATATTATAATATTGTCACGGAATAGCAAACAAAAGAAAAAGGCATACTGTCCGAATTCCTTGTGATACATCCGACACAAGCCTAATAGCCTATAATAATCTAGGCTGACATCTGGGAAATGCCTGGAATAATCGAGAAGCGACGAGAACCTTCTCTTAACATTAGAATAGTCTAGATTGTACAGAAATATCAGCATTTGGCTATAAATACGGAACTACACCGCGGCGTGAGTTGTTGACGTGTTCGACAGTTCGTTCGGCGCGAAGTCGGCCGCAAGGCGACGGCCAGTGTAGCCAGTCGGGATGGTAATCAAAGCGATAGATAAAGGAAATAAGCGAGCGAAGTACCTAAGTGCAGAAATAAAGTAGAGCGATTAATACGCTCGAGAATTGGATGGAATGTTCTAGTAAATGTTACACGTATTACTCTGCGATAATAAAATGTTTTTAAATGAATGATAAATATTGCGATATTGTATTGATTAAAGGAAAGTGTTACGTTTAATTCGTGTTAATTGACTTTGTACATTGTAAGGAATTTTTAAAAAAAAAAACTAACTTCTATTTGTTGAGTAAAGCCCCAAAATACGGGAATAAACAGAATATACTGTTCAAAATTATCTTTTTATATAATAAAAAGCGTTTTAAAATCAAGAAGAAACGTAAAAATTTCTTGCAAATTTAAAACTTTATAACTTTATTAATATTGAATATTTCTTAATTTCCTTAGTACGGATATATTTTATACGTATAAAAAACATATTATGCGTACAAATATTCATTAAAACTTTGTACCGCCTAGGACACTAAAAACGATTTTTTTGGCCGAGGCCTGTCGATTAATGCTTATATTTTATTAATTATTATTAATAATTTTCAGTTTATTACTTTTATATACGAACAAAGGTTCGATCTAAGTTATTGCCCTAAAAATTGCATCTTAGGATATACATTTTGATATAAAAGAATACTAAACACCCACATTTTTCGTAAAAAAACGCCGAAATATGCCTTTTTAGTGAATGTGCCGTGCCACCTTAAGAAATATTCTTATGTATAAATGATATTCTTACAAATTATTTAACAAATAAATTAGAATACTTTTTATTTTCAATTATTGGTATAATTTTTATTTGGCTTTCATGAAGATTTACTCAATATTGACTTGTACTGTTGAACTTTCCGACTTAGAAAAAAAATACGCTATATTATTTAATGAGAAAAATAATTGTTGGTGAACATGTATCACTTTGCATAGACTAAGTTATATTCGAAACATCTGCGAAGTGTAATTAATATCCTGCAATGGTATATTTACAAGGAGTATTAATCCTGCAAAACTTTCCAACCGCACTAATTCTGCTGTGAAGTGTATGACGTAGTGTGTATATTCAGACGGGCATACAAACAGACAGACAGACAGACGGACAATAGTAGAGCCTAGCATAGACGCGTTCATTTACTACACTAAATGTTCGCTCAGATGTGTGTTTATTCAATCAGATTACATGGTTTGCTCCCTTCGGAACTGCGAAACGAGACTACGACCCCTTTCCACCGCCGCAGCCTCTTTCCACCCCCAGAGCCTCCCCAGTGCCCAGAGATACAGTATTTTCGAGCGGAATCGTGAAATTCAAAATGGAAACGAGATATCTTTAAATTTCAGCATCTTTTTAGAATTAGGACAGAGTTTACACAAATATAAATAAAAATTAAGTACGCATTTTCATTAATGGAGAATTTTGGAGGACTGTCTTACAAAAGAAACAAGTGGTAACTTAATGTTGAAAATTTTGAGATAACTATTTTATGAAACATCAATTTTTTCTTTTCTTTTCTACAAAATTTGATAGCATTAAAAAAAATACACAAATAGTAGGCGAACGGCATAAATAAGAAAACACTAACATAAACATGTTAGACTATTTGATAATTTGTGGATGTTTCTACTTTGAAATTTTTGAACGCTCAGAGATCATTTTAGCCAGCTTATATAAGTCATAAGCCTTGTGGCCACTCTTTAAAGACCTCCATACATATTTACCATATAAATGTATTCGTCTGTGTGAAACATTTTTATTTTATCTTAATTCTGTGGGTGAAAGGAACAACCGAATGAGTCAATAAAATCTAGTCAATAGTAGTTAAGTATGCAGAGCTGTTCTTTATATACATATCTAACAACGAAAAATTATATGAGTCAGAAAATAAAATAAAATGCGACTATTTTTTTATTTTTTGAAAAAGGACAAATGACATGATTAATTATTTGAAAAATTGGACAAGAAACAACATTAGTCACCTTGGTTCAACGTAAATGTGAAGAAAACAAAACTACCGGTGCAAAAATTAGATAAAAATAACAAAGGCAAATATATATTTCGCAAACAAACGAAATTCCAAAATTTTGTTTTAAAACCTACTGAAAACCAGCGTTTATTGATTCATTTGGTTGTTCTTTTTGTCCGCAGAATAATTTTTTTTATTCACTTAAATGTTTTTACTTAATAAGTACGTTTTATCGCAGCTAGCTATTACAGGATAAAGCCCCTGTGTCTACCCTTAAAGACTTAGAAAGTTTTTCATATAAAAAAGCTTTGTCTTTGAGAGATTTCTACAATACGTCTTAATTTATGATCTTAATTAGTTTTAAATAACTTGTACAAATTGAGAAGGCTTTTTTATAAATTAAATATTTTGATTTCAGATATTGCTTCAGGCTGCATTAAAAAGGTAGATACGGCGTAGTTCCTATCTTTTCCGCCCATCCCACTTCCAGCAATAAAGACCGGCGAGGGTGTCGATTCGGCGAATTGAATTTTTAATCGACACAGCGAAATGACGCCATGACTGATTTTACATTATAAAATGTACGCTCCTCGTGCACTGTCGTGGTTGTTGGCTGAACATAAATAACAAGATTGCGTCACGAGAAACGTCACGAGACGGTCGTAATAATGACGATTGAAAACGATACCAAACATTTCATTCCCCAAAATACAAGAATGTAATGATGTTTTGATAAGAGGTACAAAAAAAACAATTTCTGTTTTAGAAATATTCAAATATAAATATTCATTCTCAGTCAAAAAAATATGTGGTAGTTAAATTGCGTCGTCGTGCTTATAAGTCTAGGGGTTAAGTCACTCTCTTAGTTTCAGTTATCGGGGGTTCAAGTCTTTAGCTGTATGTATTTGAAAATAATAATAATATTGTCACGTGTTTTGTCTGCGGGAGGAATTAATGAAAACGCTGAATAATTAATTAAATAAACGTACAAAGTCGCTTAACACTATTAAATATAACTCTATTCCTTAAATTTAACTATTTTGTAAATTTAGCACACGTAAATAGACACTTTATAATCGCTTTAACACTTTATTTACTATTTACTAGAACATTCCATCGAATTTCAGCACGTATTATTCGCTCCGGTTTATTTCGCTCTGTAAGGACTTTTCCAGATTATTCGCTGTCGAATTACGGCTCGCCTGGCTTTGGTTTCGCTGTCAATCGCGCCCAAAAACAACAACTAACTCTTACTCCCGTGTGCGGTCTTAATTATGTTGGCTTATGCTGATATCGAAATTTTCAGGCGTTTCCAGTGTTTACGAGAACTTCCTCGTGGCTTCCAGACTTTTGTAGATGTTTCCCGTAAGCCGTAGATTATGCTAGGCTGTTCTGGAAACTTCGGTAGTATTGTGATCATTTCAAACAACTGTCACTTGACATGAGTGCGTGATTCTTTTTAGCCTCGTTAAAATATGACTGATTACGTGTATATAAAAAGAGGTAAAGAAAAAATTTTACGAAATTAATTTGAGTATTACATAATTCTAAAATCTGAAATAAATATTATTGAGAAATGGCAGAAAAATAAGTGGAAACATTTTACCTCTACTTGAGTTTCATTATATTTTAAATTTGACACCTTTTGAGGGAATCAGAGATTCTTATTCCCTCGAAAGATGAAGTTCACATTTAAATGACTACATACAAGCGTAGAAAAAATACAGGATATTTATATAATTAGACTCAAGTAGAGATATATATTTTATGTTTTCCATTGATTTCATTGATCATCATTTATAAACTCTACAATATTAACGCCAAATCCACTAATATTTGGCGTTAATATTGTAGAGTTGACAGTGACAGAGAGAGTAGAGAAAAGGAATACTAAATAGTTCTCTCTCAATCAAAACCCTTGTTAAATAAAAAAATCGATTACTCTTTCTTTCCATCTCTGAAATTGGCAAACATTTTGTATTTGACAGGGACGTCAAATTTTTTTTTGTTTCCATTAAAATATTAAAAAATAACCTCTTACAATAATTGAAACCGAATTTTTACAATAAAATGTGTATATTCTATTAAAAAACGAGGTGGTTACTGGGACTGGAACTATTTTTTGAACTACTTAAACGGTGAGTGAAATTTTGATGGATAAATGTTATTTATTCCCGTGTAAAGTTTCCTTTCGCCTTTCTAATATAGTTTTCAATTTTTTTTTAGACTGGAAAAAAGTTAAAGTTTGCAGTTTTAATACTTCAGAATAATATTTCATGAATTTTACAACAAAAAAACACTGCTGTTGCTCCATCTTTGTTTTGGCATTTAACGAAAAATCTCGGTATCAAAAAACATTTTAATATTTCACAGACGACGTCTGATTCCGGTCATGTCAATGTCAAATGCGTCTTTCTTCGTATTCAATATTTTTGTGTAAATATTTGTTTTCATATTTATGCAAATAGTTTCTCTTTATTGGAAAAATGACAGCATTCAAAAGTCCTGGGAAAATTAAGTAGGTTTTTCAGGCACAGAAATATGAATTACGATTTTCACTGCCAACTTCATTATTAATATTCGAGCCGTCATTAAAATTACCAAGAAAGGTACCAAAAAATGTACGTGTGAAATATACCTATTAAATATTTTTTCGATTTCTTTTTTTAAGAAGTTCGAAAGACATATTTGAAAACGAGTTTTAAAATATATTTATCGGAAAACGTTATAACCAATGAAAAAAACATGCTTACATATTTTGATTGACTGTCTCGCATACTTTAAACATACCTACTAATACGGCAAATATAATCTAGTTAAGATAAAGAAAAAATACGTAACCATAGATTCCTAAGAAGAGTCTAGAGGTTCCTCGAATAATCTAGAAAAGTGTGCATTAGCCCGGGAGAAGTCTCTTGGCGCTGGCGCAGGGTGACAGCTATATATAACACTCCACCGGACGGTAAGGTTGTTCATGTTTAAAACCGCAGCAACATAATACAAAGTTCTATTATTTGGGCGCAAATGCGTCAGAACGAGAATGCGCAAATAAGCAATACAAATTACATTTTTGATTTTAAAATGAAATTCTATTTTTATTATGATGGTACGATTTTAGATGTAATATTTTGACAATTATTAGTTTTTTAGATCAAATTTTTTTCAGTAGGAAAATATTTATCTCTATCTCAAATTAAAGCATATCCAAAAAAGTATAAAATATGTTGGTGTATCCATAGGAATGTACAAAAATGTAAAGATAATTTATAAGGCGTATACTTTACTAGCGGAATGCTATCAGTAATTTTATAATAAGCTATATTAAGTATGAATTTCTACAAAATAAATAAAAATTAAACATAATTTTTCTCTTAATATTCTATTTTCAGTTTATTCGGATTTTGGTGTCATGTTTTTCAGTAATATATACACGCCCTGTAAATTATATACATTGAACACTTTCGTCGTAGTTATTTAAATAAAACATTTTCCGTAGACAAAAAAAAACAAAATAAAGGAATCAACGTAATTGTATTAATTCAATTAAAAATAAAAAAAAATATTTGAAAAAGGTAACTACTTGATGTCGAAACGTGAAGAGACTTTCAACTAGGAAGATGATATTTTTTTTTAATGTAGATGCGTCCACTAAATACGGCTAAATCTTCTTCTTCTTCTTTCCTGGCGTTTCACCCCTATGGGGTGGTTTTGCCATAAAACAAGTGTGTTTCTTTGTTGGCAATGGGTGCGATGGTTGCGTTTTTTTTCTCTTTTATTTTAGAAATTCAAATTGTAAACGATTCATTTTAGGATAAACATTATTCTGTGTGAATGATTCAATTCTATTCTAAATCAGTATTCTTACTATTTTCAAACACATCTCAGAATCATTATCTCAGAAAAATAGGACTAACTTAATGGTTTATATTTTCCCCATTCTCTTATATGGGGTGGAGGCAAGGACACCTAACCAATAATTAATCCGCAAAGTCGAGGCTTTCGAGATGTGAAGTCCTCTGGCATATGGAAAAAGACCGAGAAGTACTGCGAACTATCAGGACAAGAAAGCTGTTGTATCTCAGACATATTATGAGGACCAAAATATACTCTAATTCAGGAGAAAATAAGTGCTAAAAGAAACGTAGGCAGATGATCAGATGACAATGATCGCCGATCTCCAAAAGGAGATGGCACCATAAGTGTAGAAGAATGGTTTAGAATGAGGTTGTTACGAGCAACCATTGAATAATATGTTTTATTATATCTAAAATATATCTAAAAATATTTGTAATCAAATACACTTCATCTTTAAGTGCTTATCGCAGCAAGTTAAATGTTCAAAGTTAAACACAAGGAATTGCAAGCGCGATTTAAAAAAGCTAAGTGCAATCGAACCACGTCAAAAACAGGAATATTATTATCAATATTGCCTTTTAAAAATCAAAAATCCTCGCAGTAGACCTGTTCAGGGTCTGCGACGGTGTTTGCTCTGGGGTGATAGCCGTCTGCCGGGTGGGCGCTGGGGGCGGGGGTGGTGAAGGCGCGCGGGCCCCGGCAGACAGTACAATGCAGGGATGAATGGCGGAGAGTCGATCATAATGGAAATATCTAGCCACTTGTAGCGACTTGCCGTGCGGCGTTGGTCGGCAACTGAACGGTTTGGCATTTGAGACATGCCGAATTAGATATTTATTTGTACTATTAATAGTCACTTAATGTTTAAATTAATATACATAAGTACAATTTCTACACCAAATAAGTGTAATATTATATTTTTAACGAAATTTAAAATAAATTAAATATTTTCTTCTTCTTCAAACACAGCAAAATAATTTTGTGGTGACATTATTAATATAATTAATAGAAATAAGCTTTCTTTTCACCACTTTTTTCTTAAATTAAATTTTAATAGATATTATTATTAAGTTCTGTGAATCTTCAAGTTTTTGTTTACTGGGGTATTATGCCGTGTTGTTACCCCAGTAAACACAAACTTGAGGATTCTGAGTGGCGTGAAAACCTTAGAACATTCTTAAGTTCTGCGAGTTTGTGTAAAGCATTGTTATAATATGCCAGCTATTTCGGCATACTAGGCTATTTTCAAACAGTGGTATGCCACTTACAATCGACTTATTTATATGATAGTTGGAATGATGTATAAATGAATTATTTATATGATAGTTAGAATGATATTTCGATGGAATGAGAATGTTTTCGGTGAAGTCCATTTATATTAAGATTATTTTTTCCCTAGGCACTCATCATTAAAGATTCCGGTTTATACCTGTAATAAAATTCCATATTACACTTTATGAGTGATCAACTGAATTACTGAAAGTACTTCTTTATAGTTGTTATTTTATTTAAAAACACGAGATTATTACATAAAATAATATATGATTTACATTTATGGTCTTGATTTTAGATTTCTTGACATATTGAGAAACGGACAGAAAATATATTTTGGTAACTATTTATAAGATTTATATTTGGATCATTTGTTGGTTTATTAATTTCAAGTGATCTGAGTAAATTCATTCTGAAACCTTTGATTTCTATATATAAAACTGTTGGCGGGTTATTACCGAGCGGGACATGTTTTTCCTTTTTTTTTTTTTTTTGATTAGCTGTATCTGCTGCTTGAATCTGTGAATCCGTGAATCTAGTTGAAAAAGTCCTTCCGGCTTTTTCAAATATTCTCATTTTGGAGTTTTTTAGATTTGTTCTAATATTACCTATTATTGGTTCCAAAAGCTATTTTTAATGAAATTGGACCTAAAAATTCTAAGCATGAAAATTTATTGATATTATATTTGTGAGTAGGATATACTTGTAACACTGATTTTATTTTTAAATATTTTTTGTTTCTTATTATTTTTTCAATGTCATTTATCCTATTGAATTTCAATGTAACATTATAAAAAAAAACTTCAATGTAATGGAAATAAGCGAATGACTATAATAATGGGATATAGTAAATGGGATATAATCGGTTATTGTAATAATAACATGTTGTTGTTGTTAAAATAACATTTGGAACAGGTAGATGTCTACTTGAGAAGTATGTTCTATAGAAGAGGGAATGTTGAGAAAGATATCGAGGGGAAAGTGACTGCGGGGAATAGGGTGAACGGAGCTTTGAACGCAATAGTTTCTAGTAAAAATATGTCTACAGAGACAAAACTAGTGGTATATACTATACTAGTACCAACACTGATGTTTGGAAGCGAAGCCTGGAGCTGGCAGAAGAGGAACGAAAGTAGAGGAGCAGTGGGGATGAGATCCCTCAGACGTGTGTGTGACAAATCAATTTATGATAGAATAAAGAATGCAGATATTAGGAACGAATGTAAAGCTGATCTTAGTATAATTAATAGAATTAAAAAGGGTCGCTCAGATGTTTTGGGCATATTGAGCGAATGAATGAGGAAAGAATAGTAAGAAAAATATATAATGCAAGTATTGATGGCGCCAGAAAGAGAGAGTGACCGCGGAAGACGTGGCATGACCAGATTAATCAGATACTGGAAAATGGTCCCGTTAGAAGCCGCAACAACCGGCGAGCTTGCATGCGAAGATGTATGAATGTGGATGAGGCGAGAGTTGTATGTCAGGACAGAAGAGTTTGGCGCTCTATCCTATCTGCCTGTGAAATGAAACGGCGAAACTGCCTGAAACGGCGTGATGGTAAGTAAGTTATAATTACACCAAATTTTTTGTACACAACTGAATCAACAAACGAGTATACGTTGTATGCTGGTGAACGGACCATTGGCCCCGAAGCGTTTTGATATTTCAAAAAATTAGCGGTATACACAAAGTATATTCTTGTTAATTACCTATATTAATTACATCACTGAAGAGTTATTCTGCATTTACTGAAGGAGAAATTAACGGGTATTTTATTTTCGTTAACGTTATCAAAATTAAAGAAAATAATAGTCGTTTGGATACAAAATTGAAGTGTACTCTTGTACGCGTGGTAGAAATTATACTCCTTTGGCGTGATTATGATAATTGATATTTATATATAGGTTAAAATGCATATTAATACAATAATACGATATCTAGGGAGATGACAAATATAATTCATAACACTTTAATGCTGTTAAATTTTTAATATTTGTTTATCAAGTGGAAAAAATGTATTGGTTTGTGATAGCTAACATAAGAGATAAATGACTTGGAATCAACGTCTCATGACAATTCCAAGACATTTATCGCCACAGCATCGCAGATATATGATGGAACGAATCAAAAAACGAATGCATTTTCAAAAAAAATTCGAAGTGTCTTTCGTGTTTTATCGATTTGCGGCCTAAAACGGTTCCGTATTCATAAGTTTCGAAACTATACAGCCGCATTAAATGTTGAATGAACGAATATGTTTTTTTTTATGAAAACAAATATCCGACAATTACGTGGTTTTTGTAAAAACATCAACAATAATATGAAATCCTAATACACATCTAAAATCGTAATTCAATAAAAAGTTCTAATTTTCAATTCAATAACCAACAATTCGCCATCTTTTGAATTGAGCATCTTTATGATCAGTACTTAATTCAAGATGGTAAACAATGCATTATTTATATTACTGGAACACTAATATCTAGTGAACAATTTGTCACACTTAATAGATGCGCGCATCTCGCGTGGTCTCGCATTACCGATACACGCACTCCCGCTACAATGTGCACGCCCCGCGTGTACAACTTCCGTTACAATTTTTACGCAACAAAAGAAGGTAACTCAAAACATCACAGTTTAATTTTAATACACATACATAGTACACACGTAAAGTTATTTCATCACTCCAGTAGTTTCATTACCTTTATAAAGAGGCATACTAACGGTCCTTTTCCGGTCTGAAATGGTGTGGCTCCAACCTTTCTCCTATAATTCTATCGTAGGCATTTTATCGAAATACAAAGGCTCAGAAAAGTTTATGATTTTTTTAAAAACTTTTCGGTGAATAATAATAAAATAAATTTATTATGATCGCGTCCTAGTTGTGCATACCTGGTTATCGCAATACACGCCTTGTACAAGGGTAGGCGAGGGAAAGTTTCCAATACACGGGCGGTCATGTTTCCGTGTCTGGTGCAGTGGAACCGCGCTGCAGTGTGTAACGCAATGGAAATTATTTGCACTGTAGCATTTTGAACATTTCATTATTTTTTTTAAGCGATACTCGCAACAACACGTGCTATAAAAATGAATTAAATTTATTAATTACAAAGTTATAAAGAAAAATCTATATATCGAAAAAATGTTTGGTTACCACCGAGATATGAACGCAGAACTAATTCTTTATTATTACTCCCTTTACGTGGCGTCTGCTTGCTAATATTTTCAATAGAGATGCGTATGCGTTACGTGTCATGTCAATGATCATATTTTTTAATTATGCTAAAGACTTGTGCTCTGAAAAAGGACTATCTTGGCAATCTTCCGAAACGCGGTTAAAACCCATGACTAGCTAGATCACGATTACTAGGCGGGCTTATAATCTAGACCTATAAGACACTCAATTTGTTAAGAGTCGTTTTTACTCCCTTTTTTTAACTCGTAGCGTCTGCTTCCTTGCTTGTCTGTCGAAAAAACTTTGGATCGATTTTTAACCCTTTTCCCGTGATCCAATCGAGTTAAAACTTTGCAAGCAGACTCGTGGCGACGATCAAGAAGATCTATCAAATTTTCGTTAAAAAAACAAATTTTTGGATTTTTCAAATTTTTAATGGTTTTTTCATACAACTAAGTTGTATGAAAATATTTCAACGCGTCTGGTAGACACGGAAACTGATTATAGTATAATTTTGGATTTTTGGAAATTTTTTATTACTCCGTTTCGTAGCGTCGCTCGACCGAAGCCCAACGCGTAACTTAAGCGCCAAACCAGTTTCCACTACTTATATTATTTGATTAATTACACCTACATGTTTCGGAAATACCTTTCCATCTTCAAGGTGTCATATATATATATCTAAATATCAAAATGAATAACGTCTTTTTTTTTTGTTTTTTCTAAATTATTTGAACTAAAATTCCATCACTTGTGATAACGAATGCCTTGATAGAACGATATTAGATCTTATGTTCTTTTGTAATGAGATACAAAGTTTTGTCAAAATATATCCTAAACAATGTTATATTTTGTTTTTATAAACTCAGAATACGATAAAATACTTTGAGTTCTCTACAAAAGATATTTGATCAATTTTGGAAGAGTTTACTTATACGATTCACATGGTTAATCCTACTGCTTAATCAAATGCATAGTAACGGAGGGTGCAAATCCAATGAAAGAGGCCATTGCTAACACGTACCTATTTTGTATTCTATTTAAAACCTACACGCATTTCAACCCTTTAAATATTTAAGTTCACTGCTTCAAATACAAATAAATATCTTATCTGATTGTGAAAATCCTTAAACGTAAACAAGTACTACATTTTAATTGGACACTGTTACTCTATTGGATTAAAAAATAAAATCTCTTGAAATTGAAAAACGCTTAGTCTATTCTGATTGGGATCTTTGTTGTTAGACACAATTATTAATTGTAATTATTTAAAAAACTTTGTATAAACTACTTGGAGTAATTTTTCGTCTACCGGTTTCGATACCACTGTATCTTTGCCAGGACAGAGACATGATAACTACCCGTCACTTATTTTAGTCAACAAATTAATTTTTGAACGGGGGCGTGGCTACAGTTACGGTGGGGGTAATTGACAAGCAGACATTGGAATATATTAAGTAACGGGCTATTCATAAAATTTCTCTGGTTATTTATTATAGTATTGGCTTTAGTGTTCAGTGTTATTTCTTAGTTATATTAAAAATCAATAAATATTTGAACACTATTACCAATATAATTATTAAACAGAGAAATTTTATGAAAAGCCCCATATTCCCTATTTTTCCCATTTCGGTGTCTACTTCTCAATTAACCCCACCATAACTATAGCCATGCCCCCGTTCAAAAATTAATTTGTTGACTAAAATAAGTAATGGCTAGTTATAATGGCTAGTCTGTCCTGACGAAGATACAGTTGCATCGAAACCGGTAGACGTAAAGTTACTCCAAGTGGTTGACACAGTGTTTTTTATATAATTAAATAAAGTTAATAAGAATATTAAAATGCTGTTGAAAATGCTTTGACAATACATATACAATATGTTCAGTTTCTTTAGAGCCTAAACACAATGAGATACTACAAATATCACTATCATAATAAATGTCATGACAAGGAAATCACCCTTCAATTTACTGTACGAAAAACGATAACTTAATTTGGTCAACGGCATACCAATTTCCTCAGACCCGTGAGAATTTCGTGGAATTGCTTTAAAAGAGGAAGTGAAAGATTCCATATGAAATTACGAAATAATCCAACAATTAAGAAATTCTGACGCCATATAATAAAATTTTCCACATTATTTTTATGTTAATTGAAACAAACTTAGTTGCGAAATTTTTTATTTATGAGCCTAACATATAAATATCTTCAAATAATAAAATGCATACCAATATATGCATAGATAGATTTAAAAAAAATGGATGAGCGTGTACTTCTGTACGTGCGGTATACGTTTTACTTGATTGGCGTGATTGTGATATTTGATATTTATATATTGATTAATAATGTATATATAATATATAAATACAATAATACTATGTCCAAGGACATGGTACATTGAATTGATAACGCTTTAATGTGGTTAAATTATTAACATTTGTTTTTGAAGTGGCACAAATGCAACTATTTGTTTGTGACAGGTAGCTAAAATAAAATATGAATGTGTTGTCTTTGAATCGAAATTTCATGACAATTTAAAGACATATTGAATGTGTGTCTTTGAATCGTCATAAAATTTCGATTCAAAGACATATGATGCGTTGAATCAAAAAACGTGTCTTTTCTAAAAAAGTCCATGTGCCTACCCAGTTTCATGTTTCATCGATTTTCTGTATGCAATAGTTTCAAAGCCATGCAACTTTGACAGTTGCATTAAATGTCGTATGAATGAATGCGTTTTTTGTTTTGTAAACAAAAATCTGACAATCGTGTACATTGTTTTTACAAAAACATCGACAGTAACATACCCTGAATCGTAATCCAATAAACATTTAATTTTCTATCCAATATATCATTCGTCAGTTTTTGAAATGATTCTTGTATTCTTTTTTTTGTATTCGTTTTTCGGAAAGCATTTTTGTAATTCGTACTCGATTCAAAATGGTTGAAAATACATTATTTATATTACAGGAATACTAATTTGAAGTGAATAAACTTTTGACAGTTTAATAGGCGCACGCGCATTTCATGGTCTCGCATTTCCGCTACACACATTACCGCTACAACGCGCATGTTCCACGTGCGCAGCTTCCGTTACAATGACAAATTTACCCTATATGCGCCAAAAGAAGACATCTTCAAAAATATTAAATTGAATTTATTATTAATTATTATTTAAATAACTATATAAATACATAACAAAACGCACACAAATAAAGTCTCAATTTACTTTTAAAAACATAAAAAATCTAAACCAAAAATCCGCTAAATTGGTCTCTTTCCACAGTAACTAAAGTTTAGCACGTGTTGAAGTAACGCAATAAATCGTGTTTCACTAAGCTCTAAGATGGGCTGGCTTTCATTCCGAATAATGAAGGGAAGGGAATTCGCAAGGTAATGGGAGTAAACACGTATCAGGGATAGCTTACAACCCTTTTTTCGCTTACTGTCGAAGGAAAGAATTCGAAGGATTGGGGTGGCAACAATTAGCGCAGTGTAAGTATGCAACAAGGGTGCACGACCAGTGAAGCAGATTATTTAAGTATTTAATTTAATTAAATAATTTGCTGGCAAACTCTATTTTAACGATAAAAAATTAATGCATAATTTTTGAAGGAGTATTTTGAGTACTTTGTTGGTCCAATGGTTAAGACAATCATTTAGTGATCTAGCAGCCGGAGGTTCGAACCTCTATCCAGAACTTTTCGTAAATCTAGAAAGAGAAATAATCTTTCCAGGACTATCAAAAATATAGTTCTGTATTCCTAGCACAAGCGTTTAACTAAGTTTAAAAATAGTAACAAAATTGATGTAGGTCTATATTTTTAAAGTGGGATGTAAGTATTTGTGCATTTATTATTATTTTTTAATGTAAAATTTTAGCTTTCGAGAGATGGTATGTATATTAACAGAAAATACTGTATGGAGCTATTAATTATTTTTTATCCGACGTATATTTGCGTGTTAAAGCCCGTATAAGAATCTCGAAGATATTTGGAACTGGGCAGCATTCTAATAATGTTGGTTATATTTCTCTCATTACAAGACTGTTTCGTACATGTAATGTATAGGGTGTAACAGAGTTAGTTCACAATACTTTACAGGTGTAGTCCTGCCTTTATTATGAGTCGAAAATGTTTAAGCAACCATGACCTAATATCAATAGTTAGGGAGATATGTGACATCAAAGTTAGCAGTTTTTTTCCAATATTTTTGGCTTATCTTTTGCAAAACGTTGGACTAATCATCACAGTAACATACATGTAATATGAAACATTCATTCCCTTTAATACAGGTCAAATAAAATGATAAAAATCATTCAATTCCATTGGTATACATTCTAAATTTAATTTTTAATTAAAGTTAAAGTTACTGTCATGATTCTTCAACGTTTTATAAAAAAATAACTCAGATATATTGAAAAAAATTAAAAACTCCATAATTATTGGTATAAGATCATGGTTGCTTAAACATTTTCGACTAATAATCAAGGCAGAAATCCACCAGTAAGGTATTGAGATAGTGGGCCGAGTTTAAAATATTACTAATTAATGCATTGTCATTTTATATTTTTGGTGACCACTATTCTGTGTCTCGTTTAAAATAAATTAAAACAAATAAACAAAATAAAATATTAAGACGTTTTCTTACCTATTTCGCATTCATATAAGTAAAGTCACCTTTTCTGATCATTTAAATATTGTAAAAAACGATTCGGATTATTTTTCAATAAAAACTCATATAAATAATAAAATATTTTTAAATACCACGCGCCGCCAGCGGTACTGAGCGCTGCGGGAGCAGATAGCCAAGTCGGGGAATAAAAATAAATAAAATAGCGATAAATTGTCCGAGAATTTTCCGTACATTTCCGCGAAGGAATGCGTGCAAAAGCGCCTCCCCCACCCCTCAGCGATATTTACGATAACGATAGGCCCGCTTACGTTTTCGTTCGCGCGGGAACTGCGAATTGTGAAATTCATACAGGTGAAAAAAAATTTTTTTTGAAATTATTGCTCTATGCTATATTTCGAAAAATTTTATAACTGCATAAAAAGATTTTTTCGTATGATGCACTCATTGTTCCATTCAAAATCTAAATTTTTAAATTCATATTAAGGCAGTAGAAACTTCTTACTTTCGCCTAGTGGTCGAGTGGTCGATGGTTCGAGCTCCATTACGGGAGACTTTCAAGTTAGTCCTATTTTCATAAGAAAAGCGTTTAATATTATTAATATTTTTAATATTTAAAGTAGTCAGGCATTTTAAACACTTACTCTACAAGATTTTAAGTCTACCGGTTTTGATACGTACCCGTCTCTTCGTCAGGACAACTACTATGGTTGTGGTATGTAAATACCACTACACACCACAACCATAGTATTATTAATACAATAACATCTTCCAAAAATATTCCTATAAGGATATCACGTGCTAAGGTTTATACCAAAAGAGATCAAGAATTTGAGAGGTGAAGAGAGTGAGACAGGGAGTTTAAATGGATTTTTGTCCCCAGAGGAATTTTTATTAATCAATACATAAAGACTTTCTCCTATACCTACTTTTCTATAAATTTTCTGTGAGATATCTATCATATAATAATAAATCTTGATCAATTGTTTTGTTACACCATTATTTGGTTAAAACATAATACAATTTTTTGTATTTCTCGTAGTGCGTAACACCTACAATCAATGCTGTATTTCACGTTATAAACTTCAATGGATCATTAAACGGAGAAAGCAAAATTAAATTAAGTTAATTTTTAGAAAATGCAGGCTCTAGGGGTGAAGGGGAGAAAGGGTGAATGTTTATGATCGGCGACGGTGGGGGATGATTCCATAGTTATTTCCATTTCTACGCGTATTACCGAGTTAATCAAAAAATAACTCACGTTGCTAATATATTTTAGAATCTCACGGATGGCTGGTTTTATTAAATATTTCCATGAATTAATAAAAAAACTATTTATGACTAAATTTGTTGTAAAATATTTGCAGTAATATAAAACGTTTTGATTACATACCAGCAGGTATTTACGATGGTAAATTAAATAAAAAAGCTTACTTGCTCCCGTACATTAAATTTTGAAAAAATATCCAGACATTAGATGAATATTTGGTTTATCAATCTCTCACACTACGGTCTATCACATCATACATTGACCGAGCTATGCAGAAACGCGTGGCTTAGCTAGAATTATTGAGATTTTTCTACATAAAGCAGAAAGCAATAATTTTCTTCAAAATAAATTTTTGGCATCAAAATTTTCTGTACTTAAAAAATTAAACAAAAAACCTTAAAAAAATATATTTTCTTTTGTACAAAAATTTCTTGTTACAATTTCATTTTTAAAACTATGTTACAAACATAATATATTTTCCAGTACTACGAGATAATAAGAAAATAAAGAAATATTTTAGTAGCACATGCAATATATTTTGTAATAAGCATTTACTGTTGTTTAGTGAATCTAGTTTACTTTATTACTTTCAATTATAAAACACATTTTCGTTAAAATTTTACCTCTTAAGAAACCTAAAAATTTAAATATTTTGGGTATACCGGCATGATTAATATATAAATAAGAATTTACAGATAGAATTATTTTTTAACACTTTTTATATAACAGTAGTATCTCTATACAGGTAGTATTTATATAACAGGTAGTATTCAAAGAAACGCACGAAAAACAAAACGTGAATATTATTGCATGCATATACAATAATATTCACGTTTTGACACTTTCATAATAACCGGTAAACCGGTATTAACCGTTTTACCGGTATTTTTTTGGTAAATTTAAATGCCCTAGTACTGACTACATACTGTTGCTATTTTGATCAAAACTACGAGGTTCCTGCCTCTTGATTCACGCTATCGAACCTGTGACGTAGTATGCCGCAGCACGCGTACTGCTTCTATCCCGCACTTCCCCATGAAACATTTCCAATCAGGGGACATTATACCGTCTTCCTTTCGGAAACTGTCCCCTGTCCCATTCTTCCCGGCGTTCCCGACTCCCTAACGGCGTTACGGTCACTTTATAGCAGGGTCGAATTAGGTTAGGGGCAAATCTCGTAAAACACTCGCGCAGTGTGCGGTGATGCTGATTCCATTACGGGGCTCTGTCTCCTTTGTCCGCCCCTAATGCATCCCTTCTCAGCCAGCGCACCAGGGTCATCAGTGAAAAATGAAAACAAAATGATAAACAAGATGTCCAACTTATTTTGATATTTGATAGTAATTAATTCTCCGAAAGTATTGGTATCAATGACTGTATGGGTCACATTCAGCATTGGCACATTATCAGATATATACATAATTCTCTACGTTCTAATTTCCGTCACTAATGTAAAAAATATTCGTCACTACGATACACTAGATGGCGCTGTTTTCACAGCCTTAACTCACGGCCAAAACGATGCTAGTGAAACTAACGCTACCAGAAGGCGCTGTACACATGCTAATCCAAACATATTACAATTTCGCGATAATTTTGTTTATTGCGAAAGTTATATTTTTATTCGCATTTTGTGAAAAAACTGAAACAAATCATTTAGAATTTCAGCAATTAGAGATCATAGATCGTTTAGATCATTAAAAACAGTAGGTTTATTGATATTATTATTGTTGAATACTTGTTTTGACTAATTAACGTATATCTAATTAATAAAAATCTTTAATTTAAATATTTAAAGTCCGTAACGGGATTTAGCAAGTAAGATATAATTTTCATTAAACAATAAAATTCATTAAAAATGTATTCTCAAGTTTTTACGACTGTAAAAACTTTTTACAACTGTGACTGACTGGTTAGATTTTTCTTAAAATAATTGTTTGGGCCATTCTGCGGCGCAACATCCACATTAACAGCTCTGAAAATAGACTCAGAAATGGGATTCCAAAATGTCAGAACGCCAAAATTACCCAGAAAACGCTACGCAAAAAATTAAACCAATTTTAATAGGTATAAATCATATTATAATTCGTCTCCGCCTATGAAAATACCAAAGAATTTTTATTCTTTATTAGAAAAGCCGCACAAATATATTATTTAATAAAAATAAAACTCGCTTTACTAATTTCTAATAATTCTAAATTATTTGATTTCAGACCAAAATTATTTATGTGTAAATTAGAGAGTCCTAAATTTTTATCAAAATCGTGATCATTTTCTAATAAATGATTTGAAAATTCAGAAAAATCATGATTATTCTGACATAATCTGAATCTTAAAACTTAAAGTTACCACATGGTTATTCTGATTAATTTCTCTTAATTAACTCTTGTTATTGATGGAACAATTAAATTTTGTTAAAAAAATAAAATAATTAAAACTGTTGTGAAGAAAACTTCCACATGTTGATTATTCAATAAAGAGTGGGTTCAAGCAACCCGTTTCCTTTTTATAATAATAATGTTACCACATAGTTATTTTGCTATCATTGAAGAAGATATCTAGGATTTGCCTGTAGTCGTTTTTAATAATGAATTTTTTTTATCAACAATCTGTGTCTAAACATCTTAGTTTTAAAATTTTCAGCCCTACAAGATAGTGCACTGCCGAAGGGGATGATTCTTGGAAATCCTTTATGACCCCTCCATCACGCTGGAGTGTCCAAGGAGAAAGATTAACGAAATTGGGAGCATGTTAACGCCCGCTAGTTTATTACAGTTCCTGTTTGTGATGCCTCTCAGCGGCAGATGCGGCTTCAGGACTAAACAAGTCACCTGCATAAATATACAACATAGATGTATCTCCACGCGCATAGAATTTTAAGAATGTCTATCACCCTTCAAGTTCTCCAGCACTTCACTATAAATAGTAGTTTCGAATTTAATTTAAAAAAAAACTAACTCATAAAAACCAAGTTTTTATTTTACTCCCTTTCTTTGTAAATTAAGTTTACCATCATGTAATAATTGATTGACTGAAAATGAAACATGTCTAGACAAATATCTATGTCAAAAGTCTCTAAAAATATCTCTTTATTATTTGATTTCTTCCCAAAAAACCGAAGTGTGCTGTCTGTCATCTGTGAAACAATTGTCATAAATTTTCGAAATTCGTAGTGAAGTACCTATTATACCTACCGACGGAGTAATTCAAATTTTTAATATTACGTGACGTTATCGGGCCGCCGCGCCGGCGCCGTTGGTAGTAATCAAACTTTTGTAATGATTCCAATTTGAAAAACCCTGTACATCAACTGAATATCTATCTGTCTGCTTAAAAATTTTTGGGTACTTATCGTTAAGTCCTTTAATATATGTAAATTTATTTTATACTGAATACATCCTCTCCAAATTTTGCAGATATTATGCAAAATTTGCACCTGTTTACCCAAGTATTTCTCCAATATACACAAGCAAGTGTATTATATTAATGGCGACCAAGTTTTGCTAAATTGCACTCTAGGATCCTGATGATAATATGGTCACCTCATTTAATCTTTCAAACATCACACTACACTCTTTCCATGCTTAGATATACAATAAATAAATATTACTTTCATAGATGGATGATATTTAGAATATCTGAATACCGAGCAAAGAATCGGATATGGGGACCGATAGTTTGATATATTTGGGTATACCTACAATATTTAGACATTGAGTGTTTGCACATATATATGTGTGCATTTTCACCTCATCATTTTTTTTATAGAAAAATATGCACATTTGCTTGTCTTACTTACTTGTACATAATGCTGTTAGTGTTCCGTAATAATCAGTTACCTATTCATTATTTTTTACTTCACAAAAAAAATACAAAATAATCGATGAATTAATAAATTAAATCATTAAGTTTCTTGTATAAAACATATAACTAATGAAGAGGCTAAGGATGCATAAATACGTCAAGATAAATAATAACTAACAAACGAAGGATAACCAACTTTACATACATTCTACGCAATGAGAAATGTACATCTCTTACAATACATTATGAAGGGTAAAATAGAAGGCAGGAGGCGTAACCTCATAAAGTGGCTCAATATCCAAAATGTCGAAGATATTACAAATCTTGCATAAAAAAAATTCTCACTCAAAAGTCTCAGTATGACTCACATTATTATGCTCTAGCTAAGAATTTCTTAAAATATTATAAAAATTAATATCTTAATTAAACAACTTTTTAAATTTATTTCAACGAAACTAAAAATAAATCTAAGACTGGGGCGCCAGTTTCTTACTTACTTACTTACCATCGGGAGGATAGAGCGCCACTCTCTTCTGTCTTGACATAAAACTCTCGCCTCATCCACATTCAAACATCTTCGCACGCAAACTCGCCGGTTGTTGATGTGTTCTACGGGGATGTGTTGACGGTTCTAACGGGACCATCTTCCAGTATCTGGTTAATCTGGTCACGCCACGTGCCATCAGCACATGGATTATATATCTTTCTTACCATTTTTTCTCATTCATTTGCTCAATATACCCAAACCATCTGAGCGACCCTTTTTCAATTCTGTTAATTATAATAAGATCAGCTTTACATTCATTCCTAATATCTAAATTCTTTACTCTATCATAAACGAATTTGTCACACATAAGTCTGAGGGATCTTATTTCCATTGCATTTAATCTGGTTCATTGTATTATGAATAAAGTAGAAAATCTACATTCCTTCTCAGTGATCAGTATAACATTGGGAGTAACACTTTGTTTACGTATTGAGATATTTCTATAATTATAGCAGTCAAGAACTTACATTTATCGCACTGACACAAAAAGGTTAAAGAAGAAAGGTTTTACCGCCAATGTCCAACATAACATCAACATCAAACAGCTCAAGAAGTTTTCACAGAACCCCAGATTACCAGGAACGTACCTGAAACAGGAAAGAAAATTTATTTTATATGAATATATACCACTACCCTACCCCTAAACCTACACAAACCACTAAAAATGAAAAAATGTATGTTAAATTTAAAAAAAATAAAAATATTGGAACATTATGGGGGGGAGGGGGGCAGTAGTTTCAATAAACTTTATTTTAATCATTTCATTATTGAAATAAAGTTTATTGATTATACCCATATAATTTTGGATGGTACGTCTCCTTACGTCTTAGTATGCTGACCATTTTTTTTCATCTGTCGACATTAAATTGTCAGGTGTATTGAGATATGAATTGCATATAATTTTCATAGACTAGAAATTTGTAGCAATTGCTCCTTTTGTTTTTGTGTTTTTTATATTTTTTGTATTAAACAATATTGAGTGAAACAAAATAAATTAACTCGGCATGTAAGTATGAAAGCCACTTCTACAATTCAAGAAAAATCTCAATTAAGGTGGTTTGGACACGTCTTTCGAAAATGAAAAGAACTAAAGAGAGGTACCTCATTGGCATATCCAGGATAGGTGGCTGGTAAGTCGCCCCATTTGGAATAAATAACAACAAAAACCCCCATTTGTCGTCTAATATTGAAACAGTGCAAGACAAATAAAAATGGAGGTGCCTTATTGTTTAAATTTATTTTAAAATTTGTAATTGATTGATATCAAGGCCAAAATACTATAAATGAATTAAATTGTAGGTAGGCATTATATCGTTGGCAAGTTTGTTGTTGGTGCAATTGTGTTTTATTCGGTGTGCCCTGCTGTTACAAACATCCCTTAAATATCACCCTTTCATTGCTCATTAAGGTGAGAATTATTTTATGGGGTCAATTTAATTACAAGGTACAAAAGGCACACTGGATATTTTATTGACGGCATTAAAGCCTGGAGATAAATTCGCAATAAAATATCGATCAAATTAAACAAAGGGCTGAACAGTAATACAATTGATGACGGGATGAAAGTGTAAAACTAAATATTTCTCTTTTTCAAAAAATGCAAATATTCCAGAAAAATGTAAATTCATTAAATTAATGTAAAATAGTTAATATAGAAATTATACATTCTACTTTAAATTTTACCACTCTCACTTTTTCTCAAAATTTTACAATTTCAGTCCAGATTATAAGAATCTTATATTGATTGATGAAGAAAAAATAAAGAAATTGAAATTTTAACCTCATACATAAAAAATAGGAACACAATATCAAGTAAATTAAGTTGATCATAAATATTAATAAAAACAGTAAACAAATAAAAAATACAATTTTGCCACCGATGTACAAAATTGTAAAAAATTATCAGTTTACTAATCAAGTGGTAAGAAATCCTAATAAATTTCATCGAGCACTTTTTCTCGCAGCTTCTCTTGCATTATTTATTTTTGTATGGAAAGATATAAAATTAAAATTTGTTCATTCAAGTTCCATTAATTTTAAAAATAAATGAATAAAATTGTTCTAATTTGTGGACTTAACGTTAATAAAAGTACATTTGGCTATTTTTTCAAAAGTATTGCAAAGTAAGCGGTGATTCTTTTAAATTTATTTTTTTGAAGAAACGTACAGTATCTGTTACATAAATCTTTAGTTTAAAAACGGTTAAAAAAGTTAACACACAATTTATGTATTATTTTCAAAAGAAATTCTTTTACATTCTGAAAACCCTTCAACATCAATAAATTAAAAAAATGGATAAAATGTTTTTGAATACAAAAAATTAAAATTTATAGTTTTTGATATTTAATGAGTACGCGGTGTACTCAGCCTATATATTTAAGATACAATGGAATAATTAAAACTTAAAATTGAGTAAATTCTAATTACAAACTTGATCGAAAATAAATCAAATAAAATACTAATTGAATTCGATACCAGAGGGAAGTTCCATTCAGACTAATTATAAAATAAAAATATGATAAAGTATATTTAAAAATATGATTATTTTGTTATAGTTTAAGGGTTTTGCTAGTTTAATAATAACTGTATTTCAGTATTACAAGAGAGATGTTGGCTGCATACAAAATGTAGTAAAATTGGAGTAAAACCCAATACGGCCACAGATGTGGAAGTAATCTGTCTGGGGGACTAGAAAATATCCGAAAACAATTATGGAGCCGTTAAAACGCACTTAAATTTGGCGAAATGGGAGAGCCATGTCGATACTGCTCCGCCTGTAGATTGACTGACCCTAACTGGGGTCGTATAACACCATTACACGATCACGTGGGGTGTGATAAACAGAATAAGTAATAAATTCACTTTTGAGATGATAATTTTTGCCAGTAATGAATACCATATTTATCATTACTAATAAAGTAATAACTTCTCGGAATTCGTTATTCATGTATCAGAAACTGACCAATAAAATTATAAACCTAACCTCACCTGCGTGACGGAAAATTAGCAATCGCGTGCAGTAACTAACTGCCAGTATATTATATGAGCTGGTGACAGCTAGAATTTTAGGAAATAAATAAAATTGGATATTCGTATGTACCATTCGTAGCGTAATTGAATCATGTTTAGAGAAACGGGATAGCTCCATCACAATAGTTTTTGGCATGAACAATACAACTGTCCAATATTTTTTTATTGTATGAGATACATACATTTTAAAATTTTGTTTTTAAACAAGGACTGTTTCCAATCAAATATATAATTTTCATATCCTTACGGGAGTGCCTTCGATATACACGATTTAAATAATCTATGATGTAGAAATGATACCTGTATATAATATATTGTTAGTGGAGTGTGCGGGTGGGGTGGGGGCAGCTTAGCTATAAATATCATATCGCCGGACGGTGATTACAAATTTAGTCTATGTGAGCAAAGCGACGTAAAACAAAGTGATAAAAACGAAGCAGATTTTTGGGTTAAATAGTTCTAAGTAAAACTGTAATGGTACTTAAATTATTAAAGTTTACTGTTTGCCGATGTGTTTCTTTTAAAACCCTATAGCCACGAATACGCGAAAATATTGAATACATTGATCTACATATATCTGATTTCAATCGAAAATATTAAATTCGAAGGAACTGCAAAACGGCAACCTATTATAACATATGGTAAATTGGTTGGGGCGAAGTCTGCTAAATATTTTTCCCCCGTGGCTTAATGAGATTAACACTGCACATGGCGTTAATGCTGCCGAGAACTTGTAATTGTGCCCATTGTTCTCGGCTGCCTCCCCAACTGTACGGAACCTACTTAATGTTTAGTGTTGTACCCCTTAACACAGTTTCATCCCCAATTTTATCACATTTTGCATTATTTTTAGGAGAACATGGAATTCCTCTATACGGTTAACCAATCTACCGAACCATGCAGATGGTGATAAATATCATTCTAGCTATTGCAATTTAATATCAATTTCATAAACATACTTAAATTTCATATAATTAACGTAAAGAACTGCGTGATACCGTTTAAAAAAAATAGCATTTACAAAATTATTTCACTTGTGAACTGCAAAATATTGTGTTTTTTCCAATTTCTTCTCTAAGTCTTCTCTACTCTAAAATCTCTATATGTGGGTAGACCACACATAAGACCAAGTCTTCTCTACTCTAAAATCTCTATATGTGGGTAGACCACACATAAGACCAAGTCTTCTCTACTCTAAAATCTCTATATGTGGGTAGACCACATATTTTACCAACAAAATATGAAGTTTACTGAGTGTAAAAATATTTATTTACGAATTGTAAATAATATTTTCTATTCAGAATCGAATGAAGAAGATTCTTCCGAAGTTTATCAGTCGTTCATATTTATTTCAAATTTATTTATTATAATTAAAAAGCTTACTCTGTTATGAATTGGAAAAATATTACATCGTTTAAATAATGTGTTAGGGTCTACTTATTTCAAGGAATTTTTGTTTCCGCCTATTTTTAGAAATCTTAGTATAAAATTTTTCACTTTTCGAAACATCGAATTAAATAGTTTTTTAATTATGAAATTGATGATGTAATGCAACTCCGCGAAAAACAATGCTTTGAATAATGTAGAAGGAGAAGGGGGTGGCCTTCATCCAGTAGTTGAGAGAAAAATGTTGGTAATGATGACGACTATGAAAAATTACTGTGAAAAAAATTAAAAACTCTACCATATGTAAATAAATATTTTAATATATGTACATGACCTACGTATCTGAAAATATGTATTCTGAATTTACTCGGCCTTTGTGAAAATATTTTCAGAATTAAAGAAAACATTTTTATTCTATTTTTGATGTGAGGTTTTCAAACATTGATTGTATGTGGTTATCCCTCACCACACACAAGAATCATAATTCTTTTTGGTGGTGGTAAATAAATTTAAAAAAAAAATTGTTTATTGATCCATAAGGCTTCGTAAAAAAAGGCCAATGAATCATAGCAAAGAAGTTCGGTATCAAGTAAAAGAAAAGTATGGGGGAAGAGTGACACTCATGGTATAAATCAACCCTAAACAGAATCCACACGGACACAAGACCAGCGAAATAGGATTATTGGACAATTGAACTACTGGAAACACATTAGGGTTTCTTGCAAATGTCTGGGGTGGAAACGAGTGTGATTTTAAGGCGACAAGGAGATCTAGATACCTATATCTGAGTGTATGGCTGGAGGCGAAATGAATTATTGATAATGCGGGAAGAGTCCATGACTGCGGTAGTGCTATTTGCCATGGACTTATGCGTGGGATTAACGACTTTAGGAATAAAAGGGATTTGCTCTGGCGATCGCACGGATCCCGTGGAATTAATTGTGGTTTCTAGGAGATTACATTACCTGTGAAAATATATTTCTGCGTCTCTCAGGGCAGAGTTTACCGTGCCAACCCGTTCTGTATTTACGACTTCTGTCAACCATTAAAGCCGCAAATACAAAATTCGTAAATGTATTATATAATATTACTTTGTTGCCTACCAAAAGAGCCTAATTTAATGCAAACTAAAATGTAATGTATAAATCTGTGCGTAAAAGGAACAACCGAATGAGCAATAAATGCAGGTTTTCAGGAGAGCCAAAACAAACTTTGGGAATTTCGTTTGTTTGAAAAATATCTCTTAAAGCCTTTGTTATTTACATGTATTTTTTGCACCAGTCATTTTTTTCACAAGAACGTTGAACCAAGGTGATTAATATATTCTTACCAAATTTTTCAAATAATTAAATATGTCATGTGTTTTTTTTTATTCAAAAAATTAAAAAATAGTCGCATTTTATTTATTTTCTGACTCATAATTTTTCCTTGCTAGATATGTATCTAAAGAACAACTCTGAATACTTAATTCAAAGCTAGATTTTATTGACTTATTTGGTTATTCCTCTCGTCCACAGTGTCAGTCGTAAACATTTTTCGATTTCGTTTATTCTGTTGCTTTGCATCCAGACGTACGCGTCTGTACATCTGCAAGACTAAAGACAATACCCACTAATCTTAACGCTTTTATTTACTTTCACAAGTCTGTCAGCCACAAAATGTTGTAGCCACTAGTGGACCCAATTCCTAATCAAAAATCGCTCTTAAATTCGGCAGAGACATGAACTCTAGATGACAGTAATAATAAAATCACTCATTATTTTTACAAAAACAGTTTAATTATTCAAAAAAGTTAATTATTATGATGACGCATTATTTTATCGGAAATCGTACATGCCGGTGATTTCTGAGGGTTTTATTTTTATAATAGTGATGTTTGAGTTTTGAGGATAGGTTAGGCATGGAGCGCCTACGCCTGCCCGGACGCTAGTCCCTCGAGCGTACCAAATAAACCAATCACCTCAAGGCGATCCACCAATCGGAAGCCCTAGACACCGCGACGAGATACCCACACATATATAGTATATTGTATAGTACGCCAAGCACTATCTTTACTGGTCTTGTAACAAACCAACAATGTAAATTGTTAGTATTTTTTCATTCATCCTGTATTACTTCCCGCCTTTGCTTACATCATACATTCTCACCGCTTTTAATTCACGCACATGCCTTCGGCGTCACACTTGCTATCTGTATAGATTTCATGTTTCGACAGATGGAAATGTCTTTTCCACCAATACGCACCTTTCGATTCATTCACGAGATAAATTTAACCATAGCACATATTTTGCGATGCATATAACATCAAACATCTCCCATTATAGCATTCGAAAAACAAACACGTCTTCGATGCAATTCCAATTGATTACAAGATTTAATCTGAAGATGACCAAAAAATATAAAAAAATATATAAAAAATTGTTTTGTAAAAAAAATTACTAAAAAATAGAAAATATATTTTTGATTTATAATTAAATTAAAGAAGGGTACCATAAAATTATCTAGAATAGTTATTTAAAAAAACATCAGATATCTTATATGTAGGCTATTCAATTTTTGGTTTCCATGCCTACCACTCTTTGAATTATTTTTTTAAATATTTTAGAAACTTTTGATATTTTTTCACTCAATGAAATCTACATTTAATAAAGGTTACCTACATTCAAAAATACCAATTCATTATTCTCTTAAGACAATAATATAATTTATGTAATTAAATAACAAATATTTAAATAATATTTCTGACACCACAGTGTCAGTAAATTTAAATTAATCAGAATCAGATAAGATGTACAAAATCTTAAAATAAAATATCTGTTACACTGTAAAATCTTGAAATTTGGATTGACGACGTGAACATTAGTCTCAAGCACTGCACACGACAAAAAAGGGTTAGACTCAAAGCGCACAAACGAGAAACGAAACACATCATCTTTTCTCGCTTTTAGGGTGGTTCTTCGATTTGCCTGCAGAGAGTAATGTTTCCTTTAAACTCGTGGACGACTCCTTCCAAATTTCTCGAAAACAACAACCGAGCATGGCGAATTTGCATTTTTACATTATTAAAAGCAACCCTGGGGAGGAAGCGACAAAGATAACAAGGGGTAAAAATTCCAATCTCAATTCCTACATAATGCAGCCATAAAGACAGGAATTTATTAGTGGCAACATTGCGTATTTATAAAATAAAAATGACACCAGAATTGCACGTTGGAAAACTGGTAAACATGATACCGGGGTGTCGTTACCTTCGGAGGGGACCAAATGTAAACAAGCAGTGGATTAAGATTCCATTTTGGTAAAAAAAAATATCCATAAAATTTTGTTAAAAAAATATATATTTTTGCCTCATTTGACGGCCAATATTATCGTGGCCAAATTTGAAGCGCTGAAATGCATTGTGAATATAATGATACATAATTAATAAATAATATAATCCACCAAAAATTGAGGACTTTTCATGTTTAAATTTCATCATTACGTTTATTAATTATTTTCATATCCTAGTGGTATACTAATCAAAACTTGTTTAAATCTTTTTTATATCCAATTTTTTGTTATAAATTTTAATTATATACCTACATAATTTTCTATGTTTCTATTTATATAAAATATCCTATGATCTCTAATTGCTGAAATAGCTGCTTAATTTGATTCAGATTTTCACAACACGCCAACTAAAATTTAACTTATACAATAAAACATATCACCGAAAGTAATATTAAAATATCTTAAATGTTGCCAATCCGATTTGGAAAAAACATATTTTTGTAAAATAACCCCTAAAAAATATTTTAGGATTTTTTTTTAATGATTTTTATTAAAAATATGGCTTAACGGAATGAAAATCCGTATGCAACATTTTTGATATTTAATATCTAAATAAGAACACAATATATCGTCGCTGTATATATAACTAAGCCTATGTGTCGTTTTAGTACATTCTGAAATAAACCAATGAAACTGTTTTAAAAAATAATTGCACAGACTGGATTTATAAAAAATATTTTAAATAATTACTAGGCAGACTTGCCAGATGAACGGCAATGTTTTTTTTAGTATATCTCTATTATTTATATGAAAAAACGACAAATTGATTCATTCATCTGAGAATGCATTAAACGGCACATAGGCTTAATTATATATACAGCGACGATATATTATTTTCTGTATCAGACAAAACATGCACCGGGGAATGTGGTATATCAGTCACGACGGAGGAGCTCCACGGGAATGGACAAGACGAGGATATTTTTTTTTACATTTTACGATAAACTGATAGTTTCATATGTACAAAGATGTAAAATATAATATAAATTTCAGGCTGTCGGGGTAGAGGAGTAGCCTCTCAATAATTTATTCAATTACCTTCGCTGACTGGGTTTTAAATTTAGATATGTTTTCTTTTTACTCCCTTTATATTAACTCGTGGCGTCTGCTTGCTTGATGAAAAAACTTTTGATGGATTTTTAACCCTTTTTCCGTAATCCAATCGAGCTGAAACTTTGCAAGCACACTCGTGGCGACGATCAAGAAGATCTATCAAGTATCCAAAATTTGAGGGGTTAAATGTCACCTTTGTTACTCACACAAACGGTATGGTATATATATAAATAAATGTTATAGTCAAGGTTTTCACGGGTGTTAGAAATGTTAGTATTAATTTCTTTGGGGATGGGGATGATCCGCGTCAAAATCTGGTCCTCAGGAGGTTCATTCGTCAACCAACGTTTCACCTGAATCATAACAGGCATCTTCAGGGTGCCTTGTTAATAAATTTCCGTCACGAGGGGCAGTGCGAGCACGTCCGTTCGTATCGGAAGCTTACTACGAAGTGAGGTCAGGCAAGTCAAAATCTAAATTTGGGTACTTCGGTCATTCTTAGCCTTAATGGTTTTAGGGAATTTGGTATTGAATATTGGGTATTCCCGGAAGTTGTTGCCCTTAATGGCGTTTGTCTCGCTCCTTGTGTTGCGCTTTGTACTCGATGTTGCTTCTATTGTGTCGATATTTACCTGTTCGGTGGTTGTATTTTATTGGTTTTTGCGCGTTAATATATTATTTTTACAGTAAATTTCATAGTAATACGATATTACATGCAGATTGCCTAATTTTAAGAAGAAAAATAAGATATTAGATATCTTTATTGAAATTATTATTATAGAGTTGGAAACCAAGCATTATTTTTAAATATAAAAATAATTTTAAAATTTTTTTTAGAAAATACGCCACTAACTATAAAGAAGGATCAAAATAAATACGAAAATGTAGGAAATAAAAGAGAAATAAGCCCTTATGAAATAAATAAGTCATAAACTGGATATTGTTCAAGCCAATCCGCTGCAAGCAGACTTGCGTTATTAAATCTCTGTTCTTTGGTCGGGTATTTAAATATTTTTATTCCCTTATAAAAATTTAAACACGCCTCGGTTACAGCTGTGAACCAAATTAAAATAATCCTTATTTGTTGAAGCGGACTTTATTTAAATAACTTTTATAGAACAAAGGATTCTATACTATCTAATTTGCATGTCTTAAAAATGTTCCATTATTCAATAAAGTTTCCTGCAGATAAATGAAATTCGCAAGACGTTTCAAAAGTATACGTTTTATTAAAACAAAATAACCAAGTAGAAAATTTTTGTATCATTAAGAACGAATAAATCCAATTTTGTTTGCAAATTGATGTCTCTTTGAAATTTGTTTTGAATTAAAAATATTTGAAACACGACATTGACAAGTAAACATTAATTTCTTTTTGATCATAAATCTTTATAAAAATAAATTAAATGTATCAAAAATGTTTCATATTAAGCTTATCAAAAATGATGGAAAAAATAAGGTTTTTTAAATTTAAGCTAAATAGTTGTTGGGTAAAAACTATCTGAATAAAATTAAAATGTTATTAAACACTTGTAAGAAGTAAGAAGGTACAAACGTACGATACGGAAAGTTCATTGGGCTTATTTGAAAAAATAAAACGTCCGGACATCAATATTTATTCAAATCCAGTTAAATGACAATGTACCAGACAATTATAGACAGTTATTTAAAATATAGATGCATCAGGCGCACGACATTAAAAGAGTTGCAAATAGAAAATTGAAGAATATTCGTGTTTTTTTCTTAAATAAGCTTTGAACAAAAAACTCACAAAATTAGATATTATCTTGAGGAAAAATATAATATTGCGTTTTTCTTTCACAATATTGCGTCAATATAACAAGTCGGCATACTATTCATTTTATAAAATAATTAGTATCAATATAATTAACAAAATTTTAATTTCTTTTCACCCCTTTATATTGAAAATATCAACATTTTTCAGGGCCAATGGTCCCTTCGTCAGGATACAATGTATACTTATACCATATACCTATTTTTGAATATCTTTATATTTTTCTAAAAATACGAAATATGTTTAAGATAGGTAGAAATTTGTTTTTCAAGTTTAAGGAAACATGCAGGACAGACATGGCCTTTTGTATATGCAAGATGATATCTAACATGATTTGATATAATCTATTGTAGAACATACTAAATAAATATGTTAAAAAGTAAATAAAAGCCTTTAGCATTTTATAATAAGTACCTGCTTATAATAAAAATGAGAAAATATTTTTGAAATAATTTACTAATTTTTGTAGAGGCAGCAGGGGTGATTTTAATTAAGAATTTGGTTATATCAAAAATCAGCCATAAAGCTTTCCTTAACTAATTATAAATTTTAAAGTATTTAAACGATTTAAAAGAACAAAAGATGAATTTCAATTAATTTACAAAACAAAGTTATCTTAATTAAGGGACATCAAAGAAAAACCTTTTCACAAAAAACTCGCGATCGAAAAAACATTTCAATCACAGCATGTAAATTTCAGTCCACTTATTTAGCAAACTAAAGAAATTCCATTTAAGAAGTTCGCTGCTTTTTTCTTTATAAAGTTGTCTTCAGAATCGTCCCAAAGCGAGGACTATAGAAAAGTGGTTCTGAGAATTTTACCTGAAAACTTGAAACCTCGCATAATGTGGACCAAACTCGGATGCAAAGGATTTTGCTAATTAAAAAAAAAGTATATTAGCTACCGCGTTTCTTAGCGTTAAAAAGAATGTGGAATATTTTATATATTTTCACTGTTTATTTAGTTACATACATAAGTTATATGGGCTGATTTCATGATTTACATCAAAACTTATCGTATCGCATAATTTTCAGTTATTTAAAGTTTTTCATTTTTACACTCCTGATTAAACTCTTCTATATTATAATTTTCGGCAGGCTATCGAAGATTTTAAGGCTTTTGTACATGAGACAATTTTGTGAATTATTTTTCTTTTTTAAGTCTTATGCTATCGGCGCCTCTTGTATTGTATGAATGAAAATACTTATTTTGTTTCATCCTGTTATATTTTATTTTTTGATTTACTGGTTCAAATTTTAGGTCATACAACATTTTTGTTATTTTTGTCCTTCTATAACATTTTAATATTATACGCAATGTTTTGTTGTGTACTATCTGTATTTTTTTCAAATTATCTTAAGCTTGATAAAAAGTCACGAGAATTACAAATTATATAGGTATATTTCACAAAAAAATTTAAAATTACAAACTTTTTTCAAATTTTTCGTTTTTCTACTTCGACCTCTTTTTTCTCAAATGCAAAGTGCCCGCTGGAATTTTTCTAGTATCAGATTCAGACTCTCCATACTCCAAAATATAGGAATCGGGCAATATTTTCTAAGAATGCGAAATTTTTTTATTTTCAGAACAGTGTTATTTAACGTCTACTAGTTTCGATACCACTTAATATTGTACGTTTAACTTAACGAAAATACACTGATCAAAACTATCACTATATCTTTGTAAAGATACATTGATAGTTTTGATCATACGCTTATGATACAATGGTATCAATTTTGGTTGATGTTGAAAATAATCCATGTTATTTTATACAAATTTGTTAATTCTTGTTTGGAAAAGTCTCATATAAAACGCATTATTTATGTATATATATTATAATATAACACTGTTTGTTTATTATATACGCTCGGATAATAACTAACTAACAACAGAGGGTTCTTCACCCTTTCAGTCTTCTTTTCCACCCTAACTGTTTAAACTATCAGCTGCCACGTAGAGTTAGTTAGGACACTACAAATAATGTACGGCGGTAGATCGCAAACTATCATTAATTATATAGGGAGATCGGTGGAGCGGACACAGAAGCTACCAGGAAATGAATGACCTAGTGTAGAATAGAAATCCATGGCAAGAGCTACACAATGATACAGAAATGCACCTGAAGAACGAGCGATCGCCTTTGACAAAAATTCCGTATAAAATCACTTGGGCATAATAGTAAGTTCCTTGGAACATAAAAATACCAAATTATATTTGAAAACGATGCTGTCAGAATATGACACAGTGTCAAATATATGTCATGTTAAAGCGAGATCTAGGTAGTTGATGAAATTAATGAAACGGAAGAAGATTTGACAAGTAGACTTTATTAAATATATTGAAAATACAATTTTTCTTATACAGTGAAAGTCGAAAAAATGAGTGAATACAAATTCGACTGAAAGTCAAGAAGGCTACGACGGTTAAAATATACGAAGATACAATACAAGATAAAAGAGCATGGGTAATGAAATTTATCATAAAATTTACATTAAATTAAATTATGTAATATACACAAATTGAGTTATATTTCTCACTAATATAGCTCCTCTCTAAACTGTAGTATAAATAAGAAAAAATAAAACATGCACTTAAAAGTAAAAAAAAGATAAATTAATAAATGTATTATAACCATAAATAAATGCATTTACCAGTGAAAAATTATAATTGGTTTTTATGTTTTACATTTTTTGTATTTACTTAATTATTGTTAGCTGTTGATTTTCCGAAAAATATAAATAAATACTGTTTAAATTAGTATCAATTAAAATAATGATGTTGCCCTACAATTCAACTGCCATACAAATCAGAACCATCACTCGTACCAGGTGACACTATATTTGACACTCTGTCAGACACTAATATTGCAGAAATTATACGTATTACGAGAATCTCTCCAACCAAACATTGTGCCCTGGACCCCATACCAACTTGGCTTTTCAAATCCTGCATACAAGAACTAGCACCTTTTCTTTGTAAACTTTACAACATGTCGTTAGGCACTGGAGAAATTCCCGACTTTCTGAAAAGTGCAATAGTGACTCCAATTTTAAAAAAACCTACGCTAGATGCAGAAGACCTCAATAATTACAGACCTATATCCAATTTACCACTTATCGCTAAACTGCTTGAAAGAATTGTGTCTTCGCGGCTGAATGCATATATGGACGCACACAATTTATTTAGTAAATTTCAATCAGCCTACAGAAAACACCACTCTACAGAAACCGGACTCCTTAAAATTTTATCTGACATCATACTCGCAATAGATACGGGCAAATTAGTACTCGTCTCTCTTCTTGACATGAGTGCCGCTTTTGACACAATTGACCATGACTTCTTGCTGAGAAGAATGGAAGTATCTTACGGTCTACGCGGTACAGCGCTTAAATGGTTCCAATCCTATCTCTCGAACCGTTTCCAAACGGTAGTTATTGATAACATTGAATCAGCACCGGTTTGTATGAAGTCAGGTGTTCCACAAGGATCGGTATTAGGTCCTTTACTTTTCATCATGTACACAAAAGATTTATTTGATATCATTACCACACACGGACTTCTAGCTCACTGTTATGCTGATGACTGGCAACTATACTTCCATTGTTCTCCAAACGATACAAACATACTAAAACAATCTATCATTCAGTGCATAAATGACGTAAACCTTTGGATGTCCTCGAATAAACTGAAACTTAACCCGACCAAAACTGAGTTCCTTTGGACAGCTACCCGAAGACGCCAGCACCTGTTGGAAAAACTCCCACTATCTATTTCAAATATTGACATAATTCCCAAAACTAATGTCAAACTACTTGGAGTCCACTTGGATTCAAGCTTGTCTCTTAGTAAACAAATTAATAGCACAACCAGCTCTGCATTCTATCATTTACGCCGCATTAAATCTATTCGCAAAAGCATCCCAACAGAAGCAACAAAATCACTAATAAATGCATACGTTATCTCTCGCTTAGACTACTGTAATGGTATCTACGCTCATCTCCCGAAACAGGAAATAAACAAATTACAATCTGTATTTAATGCCGCCGCAAGACTCATTACCGGCGTTTCAAAGTTTGCGCACATCTCAAACCATCTTCAAAACCTTCACTGGCTTAAATGTCCAGAGAGGATTGAATATAAGCTTTGCCTTACAATATTTAAGGCTATTCACAACATGGCCCCTCAATACATAACCGACTTCTGCATTCCATTCTCCGCAAATAATAGACAACTAACACTTCGCTCAGCATCAACATCTAATACAAATAGGTTAGCTGAAGTAAATCGCGTCCACAAAACTAATTTCGGTGATCGTGCTTTCGCGGTGGCTGGACCAAAGTTATGGAACAAACTACCTAATAAACTGAGACAAACAGACAGCTTACCACTGTTTAAAAAACAACTTAAGACGCATTTATTTAGACAATCCTATAAAAACCTATAGAATCTGACCACAACAACGCTAGCTAATGTTTTCCACTCATATTGTGCACTCCGCGAAAACACATAATTCTTTCAGGAACTTACAAACTATTATAGTACTCAATTTTAATTCCACTTCTTGTATGCCACCTAGTGAATAAGTAATAGTAAATAAGTTTTTTTCTTTTCTAGCAGTAAGTTGTCTTGTAAGATAATAATTTCTCTGTGTAAAGCGCCCTTGAGGTGAGTATTTCGCGAAAACGGCGCTATACAAATTATCCAATTATTATTATTATTATTAGTTATTAATTAATTCAATAATTTAAGTTTACAAATTTAAAAAAAATCCAATTAGATTCTTCATGAATCGATGAGTATTTGATGACATTGTTATGATTGAGAATTTTTGATAAAAAATATATTGTTACGTATCGTGGCTAGGGAGGAATGAATGAAAACACTAGAAATTAGTTAGCGATTTATTAATTAATGATTAATTAATTTTATTCAATGTACAAGTTACTTAAAATGAATTAAGCTTAACGCTATTTTTTAAATTACACTCTTTCGCAATATATCACTCGTAAATGAACACTATTATCGCTGGGTAATATGTATTTATTGTTCGTAGAATATTCGATTCTCGCACACAGAAGTCGCTCTGGTTTATTTCACCAATTAGGTACTTCGCTTGATTATTTCTCTTTATTTATCGCTTCGATTGTCTCACGACTGGCCACCCTTGTCTCACGGCTCGTGGCCGATTTCACAGCGGACGAACTATTAAACACGATAAACTCAACTCGCACTGCGGCGTAGTTCCGTATTTATACGAAAATGCTGGTAATTCCATAATTTCTACATTATTCTAGTGTTTAGGAGAAGGTTGTCGTCACTTTTCGGTTGTTTCAGGTGTTTTTAAACGGTTCGCTAAGGTTATAGATAATTGTGGATTTCTGTAGACCGTTCTCGATTTTTCCATAGTGTTGTATCCAGTGACATATTACCGGAGATTTGGACAGTGCGTAAATTCTTTATAGCATCTCGTTACAATATTTTAACCTATCTGAAAACTTATTACCAATTATATAAATACACATTTGCTATCACTCCATACTGAAAAAAAATGCCATACACTTTCCGACTACCCTGAAACACATTTTATATTTCTTGTACATTAATAACTGTCTATTTTTCAGGGTGCTTTATTATTCATTTGATCATTTTTATTTACTCAATGGCAAGTACCTACTTTGAAATTATTATTTTATATACATTTTTAGCTAAGTAGATCTCCTTAAAATTATACGCAAACCTTGAATTGTTTTTTTGTCTTTGCCAAAACAAAGGAAAAATTAACCTTATTGCGTTCGCTCACAAAAAATGAGATCCAATTAGCAAAACGGCGCCATTCTTGACAAATTAAAGATAAGAATACACCAACCTCCAGGATTGTTGGGAAGCTGATCCTATGGCCGCAGTACGAAGTGCTCGAGTTCCGTCCGTCGCGTCACCACACAGTGGGTCGAGTGGAACAAGCTACCTTGACTTTAATTTATTGCATAAATAGCTACCTTTAAGATTAATTAAACAAGGATCTAAATTCATTTTTTATTACAAATACTGGAAACATTTATATTAATAAGTACTATTCAGATAATTAAGATATTTATTTATTTATTTTAAATTTATTCATACATATAAATGAAGGTAGTTGCTTCACTAGACAATGTTTGTTCTGAAGCAACTACCTGTACAGTTTTTTTTTTAAGTTTTAACATTAGCAAGATATAATATATATAATACACATATATACACACATATATTCATATATATACATACACACATACATAGAAATATACACTCATATACATATACATACACACACACACACATATATATATTATTATTAAGTTATTTTTATGAACTGTTGGTATCTAGTGGATTTTCCGCAGAACAGCTTAACTAATGGCGTAACTGCGTGACTGAGATTTGTCTCAACGATTCATATTAACATCGCATGAAAGACAGTATACAATTGAGTGAGAATATTGGAGTAAATTTAACCCTCGGGGTGCCTGGTGGGTCTGACAGACCCGTCACTTCAAGGAGCCGATGATATTTTTTCAGATGTTTAACCAAGCCCACTGTGCTCCTGAGTAGCTTCGCGGTATAGACAAGACGTCATTTTACCGCCCTTCTCGCAGTCTGCAACGCACTGTCGTTACACTTGTGTCTCCTGCACAAGTGACATTTGCCTAGAACATGTGAATTTTATATGCGAAAATTGTCGCACATATACTGAGTAATTATAAGCGACTAGCTGGTCGTACCCGGCGTTGCACGGGTTGAGGATTAAGTAAAAAATAAGATTGTGAGGGAAAACAAAGGTTCCCCTGTTCTCTAAAAAATAATGTTTTCATTTAATGTTAACATAAGTTATTGTTACATAACTGTAATACTTAGATATATGGTATTATAGACTTTTTTGTAGATATTAATGTCCTCTACAAAACCGTACTACATCACATTGCTCTATTGTTAATAATTTCCGCAGCGTACGCGAATTAAGGTTTTTTTAAAATATTTTTTTCACACTTTGGGTTACATTATCGAAGTTTTCATAAGGATTCCTAACATTTTTGAAAATATTCTATAACCTGTGTTCATCAGAGATAATGTAGGATTCCAAATGTGAAAAAAAAATTCAAATCGGTACAGTAGTTTCGGAGCCTATTCAATGCAAACAAATAATCAAATCTTTCCTCTTTGTAATATTAGTATAGATAAGATAATAGTCTGTAAGTTGATTCATCTGTGCCTCAAATTAACGTGAAGCCTGATTTTTAATCTCAATTTAAAGTTTAATATTGTTGAAAAGACGTGTGTTGATTTTTGTTAACTAAAATTAGAGGTTATTTAAGTTAATTAATAAAACATTTTAAAACTACTTAATTTTTATTTTTTTTATTTTATCATATAAAAATAATATTGAAAATACATAAAAACTAGTCACCTGACATTTCAACACATAAATAACAAAAAAAATCAATTTTATTTACGGGTCCGACATACCCACCAGGCACGCCGTGTGATTTTCACCTACCAGGCACCACAACTGTTAATTATAAATTAGTACAAAATTATTCCACTTGTTTAAAAAATGGGCATTATTATTACAATATTACAGCGTAAAAAAGCTTAAGATAGAAAATTAATAATGAAAAATGAAGAAAGTGATAATAGAAAGATATTATTTTAAATGGTTATGTTAGTGATGAGTCATTGGTTAATCTGGGATCAATTGTTTTTAACACCAAATAGGTGATGTGTGTTTTTTTATATTCTGTTACTGTTCTTTTAGTATTTAAATTAGTTGATATTCTTTTTGAGATTAAATGTATGTTAATTATTTTATGAAATGCGTTCAACTTTATGGATTTACGTGCAAACAAACATCTAGCAACATGTTTTGTGGGTCTAGCTTTTATTATTCTGTAATTAAAAAAATTTATCATGAATATTGTGTATAATCGTCTATTGATTCGTAATTTGACTACGTGTGAAGACATATTATTGTGTGGATGTTCCATTTTTTACAAATTAATATAAATCGATTGAATTTTTTGTACCCAACCAATGTGTGTTAACAAGCTATTTAAATGATTGGACGTACCTGCAGATATACATATAACAAGATGTTCTTATATTCTGTTACTGTCATTTTCGCATTGAAATTAGTTGATTTAAGAGTTATATTTCTTAGATTTTGTTAATTTTATTAAGTATTTAATAAAATATATGAATATATGTATGGATATACCTACAGACAAACGTTTATGAAGATTTTTTGTGGGTCTGGCATCATTTTAATTTGTTTTTTATAGTTGTTGAATTAAAATTAAAAAAAAAAAAAAAATTCTGGACTGGTACTTATCAGAAGGTGGGTGTTTGAACACGGATTGTGGATTTGGACAAGTTATTGGGAGATATTTTTGGATGAAGGTTTATGGAGCGGTCAGTGTGTAGTGGAAAGGGAAACACGCCCTTAACTTGTCTTCCTCGGGATCCGGGTAGAAGTCGACAAAGTACTTTGGTTCCTCCCTTACCAGAAGGGCGGTAGGTTTGGTACGAAGAAGATTTTGTACCATGACGCACAAAATAAGGCATACACAAGACAGAGCAGTCAAGGCAGTAAATGTTACAAAATGATTTTGGTAGAACGTGCACTTTATGGAAATGTATAAGACAAGGTGGGTGCGTTCAATTAAACCTGGTCTAATATTATTAATATTTAACGCATTAACTTTGGGGTTAGACATTATAACAGATTGTTAGTTAACTTTGTAAAAACCACTACAAGATTTTAGGTCTACCGGTTTCGAGTTCACATTTGAGTGCATGTTTGTCCCTGATAAGACTAACACGCATGTGATCAATTATTGGTGGAAGTGTAACGATACTATGGTTGAGGTGTGTAGTGTTGTGAATGTAGTGGTGTAGTGTTAGTCCTGACGAAGAGACGGGTACGTCTCGAAACCGGTAGACGTAAAATCTGGTAGTGGTTTTTACAAAGTTAACTAACAATCTGTTAAACCTGGTCTAGTTCATAAAGTTCGAATAGTGAGTATTTATACAATTCAAAAAATTATCTTCGTGATTCTGATCATTTAATTTTTCCCCGTCGTCATCATAATTACCGTTGCCCGATTTTTTACCCTGTAACGCAAATAATTGAAAAGTTCACAAAGCGCGCGGATTGCACACGGTCTCGCAAGACGTTTCAGATTCAGACGCTGTGCGGCGCCGCCATCGCAGACGACAGTCTTTCATTTCCCGCCGTTTTATTTTTATATTTCGTCTTCATTCCAAAGTTATTTTATCTAAATATTTAAGGAAGCGTATTTCCTTTACACTCGGGAGATTTGTACTTTGAAAAGCGAAAAGGTGGAGGGGGAGGAATCCGCGGAAATCTAGAAACAAATTTCGTCTCCAGACTGTTTGCTCAAAAAGATTTCCGGAGACGGAGACGAATTGCTTACTGTACTGAACGCTTCTTCGAATCTCGACGCTGTTCGTCAGAATTATGTCTTCTATTTACAAGTTTAAATTTGAGATTAGAGAATGGCAGGAGTGGAAAACCATTCGAGAAAGAACGCGGGCCCCGCTTTCATATTTTTTGAAAATTTATAGCAATTCGAGGAGGGATGGGCCAGCGGGACAGATGGAACGAAGCTTTAATTCCAAAACTCACCGCGAGAGCGCGAAATGTGTACCATTTCCGGCAAATGCTATCATCGTGTATGTGTGTTTACCGCATAAATAAAACAAATTTGTTATAAACTGGGTGAAATCGTTCTCGAATCTCGTAAAATTTTACTCACAGGTATTGAGTGAACGATATTTTGGTATTTATGTATATATTTTATTTAAAAACATAATCTGGCAGGTGCAAAGGAAGGACTTTATCTTAAAAAAGTACGTTACGTTTGATAGTTTGTTTTTAAGAGCCCGGTCCACCTATCGTTGTGTAAGGAGAGTTTGACCGAGGTTTTGAAGGACAGATGGATTAATTAGACAATTATATATGTGTAGATGGATGATTTTTTCATGAATTATTGTTAATAGGAAAGCACTGTGTAAAGCAGTGACAAAATATATTTAAAGATGTTTAGTAGATAGGTGTCGCTTTTAACGTATATGTGAAAGGCCGCATTGAATTCCTAAAAGACAATTTCTCGCCTCGCAAGCCACTTAGAAAATATTAGTCAGACCGAACTAAACCGCCTTCTAAAAAAATCTATCGCATGCGCGTGGTCCATCTTTTTTATTTTCTATTATATTATATTTTACAATATATATATATATATATATACATATATATATACAATTAAACACATTTTTAATTTATTTAAGGAAGCGAGTCCCGTAATATTTAATACGAAATAAATAAATGAAATAAAGAGAAATACATACATACCTGGATCCAGGTTCCAGCATTTAATTTTTCAGTTTTATTATTTGATATTTGTGTATTTCTCTATTATTTCATTTATTATTCCGTAGAAAATATATATATATATATATATATCTATATATAATATATATATATATTTTAGATATTATATAGTATATAAATATCTCCTTGCAATTTTGTTTTATTTTGATATCTATGAGTCAGATAATGAATATAGTTTGAACTTTTCATTCTAATATTTACGTTCTTTTATTCTAATATTTACGTTTCTCGATGTTTTACCAATATAGAATGCTGGGCAATCATTGTAGCTGAGTTTATAAATACCAGAATGGTTTAATATATTTTCCTTATCTTTACAGTAAATATAAAAAATATATTAAACAATTCTGACCCTCTGTCCCTCTCTTTTTCTTTCCTCCTTTATAAATTTCTGTACTTAGATTAGTCTATATTATAATTCTCCTGAAGAAGATTGAGTCCAACCGAAACTAGTTGACAAACTTATAGCAATAAAGTGGTTTTAAACTTAGTATTTAATTTATTCTTAAATGTCGAATATAGTTTGAATATAAAATATACACTATTGTTTTATTTATCATAAAAGCAAAGTTATGCTCTTTTGTAAAAAAGTGGTGCATCTCTCCTCGAATTGCTGACTTTATTTATTTCAAGCTTTTACAATACAATATAATATAATTAATTATTAGATAAAACAGTGTATCTAATACCATACAACTAAATGAAATAGTTTTGGGAACGGGTATTCTAGAGGGTTCATGGAATGAAATGAAATGGAAGAGGCTAGGGGCAATATAATAACAGAGATATATTGACCACCTAGATAGGGCAATCTACGAATAGGTGAATTCATAATACATCAAAGCTATATAAAAAGCTCGCCCTTTATTTAAATATTGTATTATAAAAAATAAACACAATTATTTATAAAGCATGCTAGAATTTTCACATTAATACTTCAAAAGATCTGCCTACATCCGTACACACATTATCGAATAAGCCAATGAAAATATGTAAAGCTTGTTTCGCGAATAAACTTTTAACTCCTATGTCAATCGAATCAAAAATGTTGTACAAAAGTCTGAATTTTAGAACGCAAGTCGGCTTTCAACTTTGGAAGAAATAAGGTTTATTTTCTATTTAAGTTAGCTCATAGAGGGGCGCTCCGCCCTCGTTGGGACTCTACGGGATTTTTTTTGTTGTTTTCAAAAATAAAGTTACAAATGAATTACGGCCGTGAAAAAGTTTTTTTACACAAGACTGAGGGAATTTGAATAACATTATTTAGATTTTTTTTTAAATCTGTACGATTTTGCACAAATATACAATATCGTATAATATTTATAAGTATTGTTTTGCTCACAGGAGAATACATGTTTTTCTTTTTTTAGAAGCTTATAAATGTTGGTACCTTCTTACGAATGTCCGACGGTTCGTTTTTAAAGACCAATTTTTGATATTTTTATTGAAATCATGAAAATAATTTTTATTATTAAAGCGTACACGGAGGAAACCGAGCAGTCGCAGTAAAAATACAATGAGTGGTTACAGGAGACTAAAAAAAATAACAATGGAATAAGAAGTATTAAATGAAAATAATTATTTCTTCTTCCTGTGCTTTTTTTTATCGGACCTTAAAAATCATTATCTGTTAACAACAGCTCACCATTTCCTAAAGTTTAAAAATGTACCTATTTTAAAAAAACTATTTTATAAAGCACTATAATTTACTAGCTCTCACCTATCAAAAATGTTGTAGGTACTTCTTAATTTATTTCATCCGCCAGTTGAGGTTGTAAGAATAACGCCATACAGCGATGCGAAGCGTACTGGTAGTATTAGTGACGGACATAATTACATAAATAATTATGTTTTTTTTTTCATTTTCTATAACTCATTCTTATTTAATATCTCAACATTATTGAAAGCTTTTTTGGCGGACATTGTTACATAGAGAATTATGAAAGTATTTTTATTAATATATCAACACTTTCCAATAAATAATGTAAAATAGTTTGACGTTATCTTAATATTGTTTTATTACAATTTTATGTTAGACAGCGCTTTATTAGAATTTTGTTTTGTAACTGTCATGAAAAGAGCTAGTTTTGTAATTAAATGTGTAAGTTATTTACAAATTAAAAATTCAAATGGATAGTGTCGTATTCAATTATAATTATTTGTAAAGTTGATGATTTTTATTTTTATTTTTTAACAAACAGACCGTCAACAGGGCATTATTGACCCTAATATATGGTACTAGAGAGACATTATTAGTGTACAAAATATAAATATTTTATGAACATCTTGAATATGATATAATTACATAATAAACGTTTTATGATAAATTTATAATAAATAATGTCTCAATGACAATTTGTAATTGTAAATAATAGTCGGAACCAAATAACGACTTATTATTGGAACAATATAAAGTATTCATTGGAACATATTAAATCTTCCGTAGCTCTTCACAAGTTTAAACTAGAACACAATAAATAATTATAAAGTATTATATATGATTATATTCGACATGAAAAAAATGCTGTTTTAACATGGAAAAAACAAGCATGGTAGCCGGAACAATGCTGAATAGATATTAAGAGTGAGAAATGCTGTAGCCTACATAAAAAATATTATTTAAATTTCTAATGTCTAATAAATAAGACATGTTTACTATTGTGCGTCCAAATAATATAATAATATAATAATAGAATCCCAATATTTAAACATTTATAAATACTGCCTTTGCTAATTAGTACCTAAAAAATCTATGTATAAAGCAAAATTATAAAATCCTTATGATGCGTCCCCTCTGTACCGAAATATGTAAAAATCAGTGCATTTTTCCTCTACAAAAAAAACATTCCATCAAGCCACAAAACGTTTTACGATTTTAAAGCTGAAAAAATAACAAAAAAACCCGACCTTTTATTTTTTCCGCAAATATACTTAACGTACGAGAGAGTATTTTATGAATAATAATCCAATATTATTATTATTTCCCCAAATCTGACACAGTTTACACTAATTGTTATAGCAGATTCAGTCACGTGCTTTCCCCATTACATATTCTTAATTGTCAAATAAAAGCTTGTGAATATTTCACGAAATATCACGTATTTCACGTACTATGTAGAATATTATTATTTAACGAAATACACACAGTTCCTAATGCGTATTATATTTTAATACTCTGATATATTAAATACTTTGTCACGTATTTTCATTTACACGTGATTAGGTTTATATGCTTCATATTTGATTGCTTAGGATCTTAATAAAAAAAAATTAAGTGGGACATCCAGTTTATCTGGATCCCAGATTTCTTACAAGGATTTTTTCTAAAGTTTAAAAGAAGATTACATCACAATAATTATAATTTATATATATTTATAAGCATTGCAAGGCTGTATGAATTACAAGTTTGGTTCCAATAAAAAAACGTAGTGTCATTTGATTATTGCATACCTATTTCAATTTTTTTTTAATTTATAAAATGTGTTTGATATTTCTAGCACAATTTGAGAATCCAATTCGTTATACAATTTGATGCATACATACGAATGTACAGAGATCTGCGCTTGTCTTTTTTCAGAAATGTTATTATCATACAACATTGTTGCACTCGTCCGTTTATTTTGTCTTACCAATTAAAACGTTGTTATAATGGGATAAGCACAGTTGGGATATCAGAGTTTTGAAAAAGTTGTGCAGTGGGACAGTAAAAACATTTTTTCAATTTCTTGCTCCCTTTATATTAACTCGTGGCGTCTGCTTGCTTGCCGGCTTGCCGTCAAAAAAAACTTTGGATCGATTTTTAACCCTTTTCCCGTGATCCAATCGAGCTGAAACATGGCAAGAAGACTCGTGGCGACGATCAAGGTCTATCAAATTTTCGTTAAAAAAAAATTAATAATTATAATATAATTTCGGATTTTTAGAAATTTTATTGGTTTTTTCGAATTGGAATCATTAGAAAAGTTTGATTAACAACGCCGATAACGTCGCGGAATATTTTCTAAATTTGAATTACTCCATCGGTATACAAAATAGGTACTTCACTACGAATGTCGAAAATCTAAATTGACTGACAAATGTTTTTAGAATTTAATCTTCAAACCATGAAGTGTCTTACCAAAGCTCAAAACATCTGACATTTTAGAAATATATTAAATTACTGTAAGTTTAGTGTTATGTTATATGTTTTAATTCGTCTTTAATTGTTGTTATATTTTACAAAGAAAGGGAGTATAATAAAAACTTGGTTTTACGGTAACTTTTTTATTTTCTCATTTCCTCTGACATTTTACTAAAGATCTTCATTGCACTGCGCATCATACATTTTTGAGATTTGGATCCTTCAGTCGTACACGCAGTGAAGCCAGTTCTTTCTTAATCACCGCGCGTAAGAATATCTCTCGCGCTTCGGGAACAGGCCGGCGAAAAGAGGAGCGTTCGCTTATTTTAATCGAACAATCCGAGAGAGCGTGGGGCGAATAAGGGCCGCGAATTAACGCCCAATAAAATCGCACCGCGAACTCCTGGCGATGGTTTTTCGTTTTGTAATTGGAAAAGTTGCGCGGGAAACGGCGTGTTTAGCGGGCACCGCGCGGGCGGGCGGGGGAGGGGCCCTTGGGAAATTATAGTGGGGATTTAAAGGTTACCTCTCCTGGAAAAATTATGTGTCCGCTTCCCTTTGCGACGGGTGTTTCCAACTGGTACCCACACCGCTCTAGGATTCATATTTTTAATCACTGATTAAAATATATTTATTTAGGAATTTTTTAAAAATAATTATATTACGTTTTTAAGTTTTTTTCATTCTTTATTTTTAATTTTTAAGATATAATTTATTAGCATATTTTGAGTTTGTTCAAATCTTTCAGAACAGTACTGGATTTATTGTCACATAGACATTATAAATCAATTAATGTATATTATAGATGTCTCACAGAGACGAAACTGTAGTTTTTTATGGGAATACGTATAGAAGTCTTTTCTATGTACACCCAAAAGACTTCTATACCTACTTTCCCATAAAAAAAACTACAGTTTCGTCTCTATGAGATCTCTATAATATACATTAATTGATATAATTTATTATACTAGCTTAAACCTGTAAAAAATGACGGGCTTTTTATATTTAAATTTCAGCTTTACGTTAATTGGTTATTATGTAAGTCTCGTGGTTGACAAATCAAAATGCGATTTTTTTTCTGTAAGGCTATTTTTAAGTTAAATTTCATTTTCAGTTCAGTTTTTCAAATGTCTATTAAATTTAATGCGAAATCGTAGAATGTTGTTATTACCGTGTAAACAGCGCTATATGGTATCGTTAGTGATAAACGTGAATATTTTATATAAAATTGACCAATTTTATTTTAAATAACTTTTAAAATAAAAATAAACTCTTTTAAAACATTAATCTCTTTACATAACATTAAAATGTAATTGGTAAAGATAATTTATGAGATGGTATCATACTTTAATATTTGGTGAGAGTGGATCTCCGTGATAAATATTTAAAAAAAACTGTGTATTTTTTTGGTAAAAATTCTAGTCTAAAATTAGGCGTTTAGTAAAAAAAATATGCAGAAGGTCTGGCAGGGTTTGGTACTGATATATACCACAAGACGTTGATGATGTAAGAGAATTTGTAAGCGATTGTCCAGGGACATCAGTTAGTTGTGTAGAAAATTTTATGAAATTAACGAAATGCGACGTTGAAATTTTTTAAAGTTGGCGCATTTAGGGTAAAATTTTTAATGTAACTGAAGTTGTAGCGTGTAGCAGAAATGCGAGACCATGAAGTTACTTGTTCAAGTGAAATTTTAGTATGCAACGAAATGCGCGCAGCATCTGTGCGCAAGTTGGCTGTCACATAGAGTAAAATGTGTTTATTTCATATATTGTTTATTGTTGTTGCATAACTGTCAAAAATTTATTCAGTTGAAACTAGTATTCCAGTTATATAAGTAATGTATTGTCGACCATCTTGAATCGAGTACCAATCATAAAGATTCTCAATTCAAAAACTGACGAATGATTGGTTATTAAATTAAAAATAATAACTGTTTATTTTATCCTTGATTCAATTACAGCACGCATACAGAAAGCGGCTTACGATATTCTGAACGATGAATTATTTTTGCTTTAGAGCTATATAAAGAAAACGTTCTGTATTAATAAATATACTAATATTTAACAGCTGAATTTAAACATCTATCAACAAATCGAACAAATTGTCCGAAAAGTATTTATTCCAAAATCTAATGAAAATTGTGATTCGATTTGGAAAAATAATTGAAACCGTAGAAATAAGATTGTGCAAACAAGATAACATAAAAATATTTCTTTAAAAATCGTTAAGTTAGTTATGTGATGCGTTAGACAATGTGAGTTTTATTTCTTAGTTACTTTTAAGCAAAAATAATATGGACAAACGAGCATTTAAATAATTGAGTCCATCAATGCAATGAAAATGAATTCACTCAGATGTGTATGTGGTACTTACATATTTATGATGGAATAAACAAATGGATAGGCACATTAAGATGAAATACAAAACAGATTCGGTAATATTGGACAATATCAGACGAAACAGCATTGCTCATAACGGGGTGAACAACGGGGAAGTGGAGGTGGGGAGAGTGTTATTTTAAATAAGGCATAAAAAGCCAAAAAAATAAGTCTCTACGTAACAACGTCACTGCGCTGGCAAAACCTTGTTCTCACAGCCTTAACTCGCGGCCAAAATGTATAGTAAAAGTACGTCATTTTAGTCATCTAATAAATAATTTTCATCATCCAGTAAATAAAAAATGAAAACGAAAATTTTGAATTTTTCAAAACGTCTCTGTAATAATAAGCGGTTTTGCTGTGTACACAGCTTTTCTTTTCTAGTTGAGTTATCCTCATTATCAGGAAGTAAGACCTATTTTCATAGTACAAGCGCCTAGCTTAATTAAAAAATATTGAATTCACCAGGCAGTACTTGCGCAGTACTATCAATCTAGCAAGTAAACAAAACTGGCGTGAGCGATAATTATTAATATTTTATTAACGTTGGCAGCGTAGCGTCGTAATACATGATTTCGGTTATTTTTATGTGCTGGCTTTCATGGTCTCGGTGACAATTGTTTAACGAGACTTAAGAACTAAAACCTACTGTAGCTTGTGTTATATTTTTGTTACCAATGTTACTGATATGAATACTGGAAATTAGTTAAGCACTAAGTGCCAAAAATAAACATTTTAAGACAAGTTTATATGCCTTCGCCAATACATTAAATACAGCACAGAAGTTTTCTCTGTGTCAATTTCCTAGTTATATGGGAATGGATATCGCACAAGTATTGAGTGCCGCGTCATTTTTTTTAAATATGGCACTAAACGACATGAGAATTTTGTAATTTTTAGTAATAAATTAACGTGTAAAATAGCTTTGACTATATTCACTTTTCACCTTGTATCTTAAAATAAAAATTCTGGCACTAAGAGCTTTAATAATTTCCAGAATTCATTTGTTATCTATATATTTTAAGTAAAAGCCATGAAGGGCATAAAATAAAATTAAAAAAACATATCTACGCTTTTCCTGAGAAGCGCGACAGCTTGCATAATGCAACAAAGATGCCATGGTTATATGACACCGCTCTAAGAAAACATTTCCGGGTAAGAAAAGATATGTGGAAAAATGCAAACTCGGCTTCTATTTATTCACATTTGTCTGTATTTTATATCTTCAAGCGGCGATATCATTCCGGCGCAGGTAACGCTTACAGCGAAGCAATTTGATACTTGTTGCTCGACAGCGCAAGGGTCGTTTTCGGGCGAACTCCAGCCCTTCCGGGAGGGTAGTTAAGACGTGCACCGCCATTTGTTTCTGGCCAAATTTACTCCCCAAAGAATCAAAGGTGGCAATGCCATTAATATTTCAGTGGGACTTTGAGGAGATCAGGAGGAAAGTGCTATTTTTTCGAGGAAATCGCCGCTGGAGGGATGATTGCCCCGATGCCGGATTGGGGTGGGGTTGAAGTTTGAGAATTCGAAGCCTCGCCAAAATGCATTATGACAAATTGAATTCGGCAATGCGAGACGAGGCGTGACTCGGTGTTCGGGGTTCTTTTGTTATGGTACAGCCTTAATAGATTTTAAAGTAAAATTCTCAAGGGATGCCCGACTTTTGGGCTTTACTCCGGGGCGCGGTTTGCTATTATTTTTTTTAAATACAAGTTGGTGCAATAGTGGGTGGACAGTGAGCGGGTACAGTTGGTGTATTGAAATAAGCTATCCATGTATTTTGGAAAAATGAAGCGGAATTAACATTAATCTAACAAAATATAATGATATATTAAAAGCTGAATAATATGATAATGATATTAAAACTGCCATGTTAGGACATAGTAAAGACAATTGAAATTTACGAGGGATTCTTTGATTTTGAACATATATATAGAACTTTAAAAAATTTAAATAATGTGGATTTTCTTACGACGGAATTGATGAACGTTGCATTCTGCAAAGACATCACTTAAGCCACCTAATACAGGTTTAAACCCTGAGCCACCGTATAAGACTTCCATCGACGTTTCTCATATATAAATAGCTTCGTCTCTGTGAGACTTCAATAATTTATCCTAATTAATTAATCGTCCCTTTGGGGACAAAATCAAGTAACTGTGTTCTTAGAACATACATATAAAATATTGTTAAAAATAACCACATAATTTATCATATGAATAACGCTTGAAAAGATCATCTTTATTTAGGTATATCAAAAAAATAATAAAGTAAACTAATAAAGACAAGAAAGTTCAGGCAAAAAATCCTAAATTCCTAACAAAGTTTGTTGCGCAAAATAAACATATTGGGCGAGTGTTATAATTTCATAACTGAAAAAGTTTTCTCGTAGACAATATTTCATCTTTTTCCAGAAACATTTTGTCGTTTGTGAAATAACAGAGGTGGGGGGGGGGGACACTTAGCACCCATGGGGTGAAAATAAAAGTTTTATTGGCTAAATTTGATTGTATTTTTATGTGTGATTGGATTTCTCACCGGATAGAGGATAGGATCTGCAATAAGGGTAGGCTTTACGGCCTACACAAACGAAGGTTCCGGTATTGAATTGATACTCGACGGAGGTAATTGGATTCGGAAAGGACAATCTCTGCATTCGGTGCTTTCAGATTTGTCGGCAGATTGTATTGTTGATTTTAACGGTGTTCGAGTTACAATTCGGAATATAAAGAGGACATTATAATTTTATTTTTCCTTGTATTTGACTGTACAATTTTTACTCAAAAATCATGACAAAGGAATGTAATAAAATATCTGTTATTAATGTGATTTTAGTAAAAAAAATTTAAACAGTGCACATTGTGTAGTTAGTTTTTTCCTATATGTTTATTTAAGAATTTATTTTTCTTGGGAAGAATAAGAAATCATTGACTCAATAAACAGCCATAGCTTTAATAATATATAAAGTTTGTAAGATTGGATGTAAGAGATAATCTCCGAAACAACTACTCATCCGATTTCGAAAATTCTTTCACCAGTATTTTGAATGGACTTTCAGGGTGGAGATAGGTTATATGTTATTCCGTTAAAATAAAATGGCTTTTCGTGGTGACCTATTTACTCCCTTTCTTTTAACTCGTAGCATCTACTTGCTTGTCTGAAGAAAAAAAAATTGGATCGATTTTAACCCTTTTTCCGCGATTAAATCGAGCTGAAACTTTGCAGGCAGACTCATGGCGACGATAAAAATGATTTAGTAATTATAGCACAATTTTGGATTTTTCGAATCAATTTTGTAGCGTCGCCCGACTCAAGCTCAACGCGTAGGGTAAGAGCTAAACTTGTTTTAACTAGGAAATAAGAAAGGGAGTACAATTAACGCTTGGTTTTTATGGGTTAGTTTTTTTACAATTAAAGTCGACGAAAAAATGGTCGAGTTAGCGTTTTTACAAACGCTGCATTAACGGTAAGAGATATTTAAATACTTTCTATAGAGCAGTTTTGGAACTCAAAAAGTTCTACAAAAAAATCCGCGTCTATATTTATCTATATGTTAAGGTTAATATACAAAGTGATAAAATATGACTAAAAGTTACTAAAAATCTAACATAGTAATTTATAAATCAATAATTGCTCTTCATTTTCAATATTGCTCCACCATTTTATACTTGAGTTGCAACTTTGAAAATTGCCAAAAAGGGGTTGATCAAAATCTGATATCTACGAGAGTTATCGTATCCACAGAATTCGTTATAACTCTTAAATATTTTTAACACACTATTTTTTATTTTAATTAAAATTTTCAACACCAGAGGTTGCGTTACTAGACCCTGTTTAATACATAGCCATCATCATCATCTTCATACCCTTGTCTTAGTAGGGTCGGGGGCTCAAAGCCTCGACAAAGAGCTTTGCTGTCTAGTCAACCACTCCAGACCCATTCTGTTTTCATACAAATTTTTTGTTGCTCTTCCCAGCTTAATCTGGGGCGGCCCACCAGTCATCTTTCTTTCGGGGTTGCCAAGAGGATTCGTCTTGGTATTCGTTCCTCTGGCATTCTTAGCATACGTAGTATTGAAATTAAATATATTACTTAAAATAAGTAGTTACATTACTATAGGTATAGTAGTTTTTACTCCCTTTATATTAACTCGTGGCGTCTGCTTGCTTGACGAAAAAACTATGGATCGATTTTTAACCCTTTTCCCGTGATTCAATCGAGCTGAAACTTTGCAAGCAGACTCGTGGCGATGATCAAGAAAATCTATCAAATTTTCGTTAAAAAAATAATAAATTTTTGGATTTTTCAAATTTTTAATGGTTTTACTAAGTTGTATGAAAATAATACAACGTGTCTAGTAGACACGGAACCTGATTATAGTATAATTTTGGATTTTTGGATTTTTTTATTACTCCCTTTCGTAGCGTCGATCGACCGAAGCCCAACGCGTAGGTTAAGCGCCAAACCAGTTTCCACTGGTTAATGAGAAAGGGAGTATAATAAAAATTTGGTTTTTGTGGGTTACTTTTTTTAACATCGATTTCATCCAGTGCATTTCAAGTTTCCCTCAAAAAGTTCTTAATATCTTTTCGGGTTCTGAGGATGTAATTTTACATCAAAACCTTAATTTGTTTTAAACGCCCCCCGCTTCTTGAAAAATTTCCTTTTAAATATATGAAGTCAATTTGTTCGCGAGACACTTGACTTGTTCTGCCCTTTAAAGGTTCCGCCATTTCAATTTATCTTTTAAATATACTCGTAAGCGTCCCTAGATTAAATTTGGTTTTCAAATTTCACGAAAAACGCTCGCCGAATAAGTGCAAATCTAACGTGTTTCTAAGAAAAAATTATGTCGAAATCTTCATCTAATAATATTTTTATTATTAACCTAACTTCATTTACCTAATTTCAACCATTGAAGCATGTTGAGCTTCAATGGTTAAAATTAGACAGCTTTATTTGCATTGAGCTAAAATTTATTTACGAGTATACTGCTTCAAACAATATGCAGGAGCTTTAGGCATATTGCTAGAAGAATTGCTGCAAAAATTGGACGTAGTTCTGCTGACAACGTCCAACCCAAGAAACATGGAACTGAGAAAATGGCTTCTAAAAATTTGAATCTAAAAAACCTAATACGTCGATATTTAATTTATTATTGCATTTTTTTCATAGAGCTCATTGTAGAGATGTTTTTTAATGTAATTGTAAGAAAAAAAACTTTATTTCTAAGATATGACGCATTTTACAGATTGAAATCTTTCTAAAAAATGTACAAAAAACAGTACTTATTTTCTTCTATGTGGGTTCTGTGTTCTATGAATTTGATATAGCCTGAATTAAAAAGGCAAATCTAAGGCGTAGAAAACGTTCAATAAATGCTTATTTATTTATTTGTTCAAAATTAGATATTTTTTACAAAACTGTTATCGTGTAGTAAGTAGTATTAAAAGGTTTCACAATGCGTTCATCAAAACTGTAATGACCGTGACGCGGGTTAGAATAGTATTGAATTTATGAAAAAAATTATACTGGACGTTTTCAAAACTTAAGGATACTGCATATGAGGATTATAAAAGTAATATCCAAAAAATTAAAAAAATGTTTTGGAAGCATTCACCGAGGCTTATTAATTTCAAATGAAAATGTGGATTGTAGATTTTATGTATCCCCTTCCAAAATCTTCTTTCCTTTAAATTGTTGGGCTATGTTTCCTATAAAATCTCGACTTTAGTACATTATAAATAAGTAATCCTCGATGACTGCATTCAATTTTTTTTGGATATTGTGGCCTTTGCATTTAGACCCCAGATGTATAGTATTGAGCTATCCAAACCCGTATAAAACTCATTTTAAAAAAACGTCCAATTGGTGATCTTTGAAATTGTTAAGGAACGAAGGACAAGGGCCTGATCTCCGATAACTCATTACTATAAACAAGGCCAGGGTTCGCGAAGAGTAACTTCAAACATACATTGGATCACCAACCTTGGTACAGCTAGTATGTCTATGAGCGTAGGTCCGAATCCTAAAGCTAGCAAATTTAAAAAAATAGATATATTTTATTTTATTTTGTGAAGGTAATTTTTTATTTATTTATTTAAATATATTTTTAGCGAAATTAAAAATAAATTAAATTTTAATAAATATTTTTATTAAGATCTGCGGGTTAACTATTTAAAGTGTGACAGCTGTTTAGGTTTTGCAAGGCCATTATCAAACAGTGTATGTACGCGTATAAACGACTTATTTATAAAAAAAATATTTTTAGTTTTACATTTTTTTGTTCGGAGAGCATCTTTTTTGTAGTTATTAATGTAGTTTATTTTTATACATTTTTACTTTATCTATGTTCTGCAATGTACTGATTATCACTCTAATTTTTTTGTACTATAAACTGAGAACAATATATTTAATTAATAAATGAAATAATTAATAATTTATTTCTACGCGACACGGTAAAACACCTCAGTTAAATGAAACATTTGTATACATCAGGCGAAGTTCATTAAATTTTTGAAGGGATTAATACATTTGGAAATTATGGGGGAACTTGATTGAAAAAATTGTTAATGAATCGCTCGAATGCGGGGGAAATAAAAAAATAGTCTATCATAGATAATGGGAAATGACTTGATTCTTAATTTCATCGTCAGGAGAATAAAAGTATAAAGAAAATATGAGAGAGCATTCGTTTCGGGGGATAAAAGTCATAGCTCCTATTTTTCAATTTCCACCTACTTACAGTTAAATAATTGTCTCCCGCCCCTAAAGAAATCTACAGCCTCTCCACCCTGAAGGCGAAGGGAGAGAAAGTTTGTGTACTTATTGTTGCTCGTATTAATGTATACCTATTAGATAAGCAGCAGATTAGGGGGAACAAAAGAAATATCGTATTACTAAGAAGAAGAACGAAGAACTTATCTACTGTCTATAATAGGGGATGTTTGATTTAATATTTGTTGTAATATTCAATATTAATGTCATGATTAAATATAGCATAATTTCATATGTTACACGGACTCAAATTAACGCATGATAAATATAACTAACAATTATTACAATTTAAACTATATTGAACTTTGTAGTGGCTATTTTGTATAGATATTTTATTTAAATATCCCTATGTGTGATACATGATAGGCATTTTTAAACATACATATGAATTTGTTGTATTCTAAGGAAGGTATCAGCTTAAATGATTACGTATTTGAATATTTTTGAAACAAATATTTTTCTATACTAAATTACATCATTTAATAGACAATCTGTCTATATGAGTCTATATGTATAGACCCTCGCATTCTCGATCATTCCGAAAACATAATGTCAGGAAATGTCTCAGAATTTAGAATAGAAATGGAAATAATAAATGTCTCAGAATACAGAATAGAAATGGAAATTATAAATAGGTATACCAACTATTTCTTATTTTTAGTTGACAATCGACAGAGGCTTATAATACGAAATACATAAATACACTTATTGTTATAAATAAATATTCTCATTGAAAGATATCGGCCTTTCAAAGTTATTGAACCTTTTTATAATCAAAGACGTATATCATGACCACTCAAATACAATATTGAGGACTGGCCAGATCATCTTTTTGTCCTTTTCGAATATAACTATTTTCAATCTCCTTACTATTGAAATTAATTTTAGGACAAAATATTCCTAGTCAGGTGTACGAGTGATTGAGTTTTCATATACTATTTTAATTATTTAAAGAATCTGATCGGAGTTCAATCGACATAGGTGGGTACAAATAAATTAAGAAAAAATATATTGTTGGTCTTGTGGTTAGGACTCTCGCGGGTTCGAACCTCACTCCAGACAAGCAAGTTAGTCCTTTTTCATAGCACAAGCGTTTAGCTTAGTTTGAAAAATAGTAATAGTATTGATGTGACACGTATTCCGTGTAAACATCTCTATTTGTATTAAAAAAAGGAAAGAAAGATGGTACTATAAGATTTGAAACAGGTTATGGATGTATACCAAAAAAAGGACATATTAAAAAATGTATTGAGTTTTCTTCTTACATTCGTAAATAGGGTATGTTTGTGTACAAAGAGGAACGAAAGTAGACTGAATGCGGTCACTAAGACGCTTGTGTGGAAAATCTTTGGTCGATAGAGTGAGGAATGAACAAATTAGAAGTGAATGCGATGCTGGCTGTTGTGTGGTAGATAGAATAAAGAAAGGAGTGCTGAGATGGTTTGGTCATGTGGAACGTATGAACGAGGAAAGGATGGTTAAGAAAATATATGAGGCGAGTGTTGAAGGCAACAGGAATAGAGGGCATCCGCGAAAGACCTGGCACGATCAGGTACTACAAGTATTTGAGGATGGCCCTGTTAAAAGCCGCAACCGTAGAACGTGTATGAGAAGATGTATGAATGTGGCCGAAGCAAAAGTGGTGTGCCAGGATAGAAGAATGTGGCGTTCAATCCTCTCTACCTACCCCTGCGGAGAAACGGCGTGATGGTTAGTTAGTTACTTAGTTGTGCACAATGATTGGTGTACAAAACGGAATCAAGATTTAACTAAAATAATAGATCAAAGAACTTTAGAAAATTTTAAATAGAAATAGAAGACCTGGAAAAATTGCACAATTTTCCGGCCAATCTGATCCATTTATCCTCGCTCGAACAAAATAGTACTGATAACCACCAACGATCGTAAGGTGGAAAGATTAATTCGTTTGACTTCTAGTACCGAACATTCCGTGCACATTCTTCATCCCCTGCGCCCCGTGCAGTCGGACAAGGGGTTGGGAAACAAACAAAAGCCATATGAAAAAAATTCTGGACTTGCAATAAATTAACGTAGACCCTAAACGATCATTAATTTAATTGTTTTGAAAGGTATTTTCGTAAATAATAAAAAAAATTAGCAAGCATATCACCACCGAGGACGCAGATGTCAAATTTTTTTTTGACGATTGACATTAAGATATTTTTTTAATACAAGAAAATGAAAAACAATATAGCAGATTAAATTTATTATTTTTATTTTCACTAGACTAATGTTTACACACACGGGATGAGTAATTTGGGTTACCACTTTAGCTGTGACGGGAGAAGATTCACTTATCATCAAATTCAATTAATAACTGTTGCAATAACCACATTTATCATAGATATTAACCAGATGTATTTTAGATGTCTCACAGAGACGAAGCTATTCTTAAGTATAAAATGGGTAAGTTTTTTTTGTGGGTTCATACGGCTTACGACTTATCGTATGGCTGGCTTACATAAGTGATCACTTTACACAGTAACGTTCACCAATTCCACCCAGGATAGACTGCAACATCTATCAAATTTTTTATAGTTGTATATATATTCTACTTGCATACCTTGTTTCGTATGTGAGTTGTTTTTCTATTACGGCCATTATGGGTGCAGTCATGGGTGGAATTCGTGAACGTTACATTGTGTAAAGTGATTAACTAAGCCACCTAAACGATAGGCCGTGCCCTATGAGCTTCCGAAAAAAGATTTCCATATCTAAATTCTCATATAAAAAAATAGCTTCGTCTCTATGAGACATCTATGACATATCTTGATTTATGACGTCCCCCTGGGGGTAAAATTCTTGAACAAATTGAAGAAACACAAAATATTCTGTCGAATAATTTTATTTCCATCATTTTCTAAGTTATTTTTAACATAACTGGCAAAAGTATTAGGTCCTTCCATATGAAATTGGCGTTTTGCCGTACTGGCAAATTTGATCTCAAATATCTTCTCTTTGGTTAAGAATTCCAAATCCAAATTTATACAGCTATTTACTCATGTATTTGTGTTTTGAAAATTATAATTCATTTGTTTTTTCCTCAATTGTTTTTTTCTTTGCGTCACTCAGTTTACAAAATGAAAAACTCGAAATATCGCGTTATTTACGAGTACGAGTTCCACCGTGGCACCAGTGCTGCAGAAACGGCTCGAAGGATTAATGATGTGTATGGCGACGGTGCCGCAAAAGAAAACACAGTGCGTTTTTGGTTCCAACGTTTTCGTTCTGGAAATTTCGACCTGCAGAACAAGCCCCGTGGACGGCCGGAGACCAAAGTTGATAATGAAGAATTGAAGGCTATTGTGGAAGCGGATCCATCGCAAACCACATCCGAGTTAGCTGCAGGCTGCGGTGTTAGTGATAAAACTGTTTTAATCCACTTGAAGCAAATTGTAAGGTGAAAAAGCTTGAAAGGTGGGTACCTCACGAATTGAGTGAAGCAAATCAACAAACGCGCGTTGACTGCTGCGTTGCATTACTCAACCGGCACAATAATGAAGGGATTTTAAATCGAATCATTACCTGTGATGAAAAGTGGATCCTGTAAGATAATCGGAAGCGCTCATCGCAACGGCTGAACCCTGCCGAACCAGCCAAACCATGCCCTAAGCGAAAATTGACTCCAAAAAAGTTACTTGTGAGCGTTTGGTGGACTAGTGCTGGTGTCGTTCACTACAGCTTTCTTAAATCTGGCCAGACGATTACGGCAGATGTCTATTGTCAGCAACTGCAAACATGATGGAAAAGCTAGCTGCTAAACAACCGAGGCTGGTTAATCGCTCTAGGCCACTGCTGCTTCATGATAACGCTAGACCACACACTGCACAACAGACGGCTACCAAATTAGAGGAGCTTCAATTGGAATGTCTAAGACATCCACCGTACTCTCCGGACCTTGCCCCAACAGATTACCATTTTTTTCGAAATTTGGATAACTTCTTGCAAAGGAAAAAATTCAACTCCGATGGGGCAGTCCAAACCGCCTTCAAAGATTTTATTGATTCCCGTCCGAATGGTTTTTTTAGTAAAGGGATCGATGAACTACCTATGAGATGGCAAAAGTGCATAGATAGCAATGGTACATACTTTGATTAAATAAATATATTATAATTTTAAAAAATCGGCTTTATGTTCCTCCCATACTAAACGCCAATTTCATATGTAAGGACCTAATATAAAACAAGTCGTCATATCGTTTGTTACAAAATTTATTTGTAACAACGAAGTAATAATCTATAATAATATTTAGCAATAAACAAATGATTTGTGATGACTTGATTTATTTCGGCCTTTTTTTTTCTTGTAAGCATAATTTGTTATCCAGTGTCTTCACAAAGCCGGATGGAATGTTTTATATTTATAAAACAATTTATGATGTTCAACATTTGCTTAAAAGTTATTTTCTTTCTGTGATCTAAATCATAAAGATGACTCTTATTATTTACATAAATAATATGCCTGAGTATTATTTATTTAAATACTACTCTTATATATAATATATATAATAAAAAAGTATACGACTCTTATTATTTACATAAAAAAAACGCCTGAGTACCGAATAACAGAAAACCGTATTGGCCGATGTATTGTATAATTATATTTCAATCCGGTTTAGCTCGGCTTTACTGCTATTCGCAATGTCATAAATACTCGATTATAAAATAATCAATTTTAGAAATAAAATTAAGGCTTCTAAATCACTGAATAAAGCGAGAGAATAATTGTTTCGTTATACCCGCCCCTCGTGAGGGTGGCTGTATAATATTTTCATGTGGATGCATTTATGAGATTTAACCCCCAAAGCCTCGCCACCCCTGAGCATACAATACTGCAACGGGAAATTGCTTTGTCTTTGCTAGTAGGCATTATTATGTTTTTTGGGCGAGCTGGCTTAAGTTTGGAAAGTCTATTGATGCCTTTATTTCGCTTTGTTCATTATATTCCAGGCTTTATTCACATAGATCTTAAATTTGAAAATAATAGCCGTTTTTACAATGAGCAAATAAAGCTTTGTATTTTGTACTGCAGAAATACGTACACTTATTTCGTGTGCTGGAGTCGATAAGGAAGACTTTATCAATGTTTACAGCAAATAAAGAAGAAACAAAATAAATAATTCTTCACTTTCTCTCTCATCCAATGATATTTGCACGTGTGTATTTATGTATCAGTATTTATGACTATATATAGGTATTTCGTAGTATGTTTTAGGGTCCCAATATATATTTTATATACAATAATTTATTCAGCAAAAATATAAGAAACTACCACATCCAGTATGACAAAGTAAACAAGATATAATGTCTATGATGTAGTATATCGAAAAAATTTATGTAAATGATATCAATTTGAAAATAGTTGTCATTTTCTTCCTATAACACTTTAATTTAAAAAATTATAATAAGCAAATGGCCAATTTTTTTAAAAAAAACGTATGTAGATAAGGTTATAGGAAGATTTATAGGAAGATGTGTACAAAATTTGAATAAAATCGGCTTCATAGTTTTTGAGATACATTTTTCGCCAGCCTGAAAACGGAACTTTCGAGAAAAACCCAAAAGATTAAAGAAATTCGTTTTAAAATTCACTTGCCACGCTAGTTTTTAATTGCCATAACTCAATTTTTAAAGTGATGACTCAAATTATTTTAAAAACTTCAAGCTATAATAATAAGATATAGTAAAATCAAGGTGTTGAAACCAATTAAGAAAATTCAACGAATTATACATGTATCATAGAGACGAAGACAATTTTTATATCGGAAAGTACGTATGGAAGTCTTTTTGGGTGTTCATAGGGCTTACGACCTGTCGTACGTCTGGCTTAAGTGATCACTTTACACAATGTAACGTTCACCAATTCCATCCATGATGTTTAATTTGCACACCTTGTTTCGTATGTGAGTTGTATTTTAACTACTCAACGAATAGAATAAAAAGAAGTTTTATTTCTAACTAACCAGCTAACTAACCATCACGCCGTTCCCCCGCAGGGGTAGGCAGAGAGGATTGAACGCCACACTCTTCTATCCTGGCACACCACTTTTGCTTCGGCCACATTCATACATCTTCTCATACAAGTTCTACGGTTGTTGCGGCTTTTAACAGGGCCATCCTCAAACACTTGTTATATCTGTTCATGCCAGGTCTTTCGAGGACGCCCTCTATTTCTGTTGCCTTCAACACTCGCCTCATATATTTTCTTAACCATCCTTTCCTCGTTCATACGCTCCACATGACCAAACCATCTCAGCACTCCTTTCTTTATTCTATCTACCACAGTACATTCCACTACCACTACTACCATACTACCACTACAGCCAGCACTGCATTCACGTCTAATTTGTTCATTCTTTCCTCGATCGACCAAAGATTTTCCACACAAGCGTCTTAGTGACCGCATTTCTACCGCATTCAGTCTACTTTCATTCCTCTTTTGCCAATTCCAGGCTTCACTTCCGTACATTAGAGTTGGCACTAGAACGCCATTATGTACCGCTTGTCTTGCTTCCTTCGACAGATTCTTATTGGCCATAATTGCATTTAGAGCACCATTAACTTCGTTTCCCGCAGTCACTCTCCTTTCGATATCATTCTCAGCCTTGCCGTCTCTACTAAACATACTTCTCAAATACACAAACTCGTTCACTTGTTCTAAGCATTCATTGTATACAATTACATCACACTTGGTCACTTTTTCGTTTCTCTCGAATATCGATTTGCTGAAATTCATCTTAAGATCACTCTGCATGCATAATCGGACATGTTTTATTTCCACACGTGTAATTATAGAATTCTACAAATTTACACCGGAAATAGTAAATTTGAAAATACCGCATTAAATTTTTCTGAAGTTATATCATGACACCCTAGTACACTCGTAGCTATTAAAGTCTGTATAAAAATTGAGATTTAACCTCTTCGGGAAATACACACTATCGTCAAGCGCGAGCGTCACCATGCGACAAGGAAAAACGATGAATAATACATGACGGAGTCCATATTTTTAGATTTGACATCCACGTCTCGGCGTCTCGCGATAAATATTTCACGGTAATCATTTCTAGATAGCGTCGCTGTCCCCGTTGCTGGGAACAATTGAAATAAACATTTCTCCTCCCGTGAGTGAGTGAGATTAAAGACGCGAGAACACGGAAATACGGGGAGCCATCTTCCCGTATCCCGGTAAATGGGAAATATTAAAGTGGGATTGAGTAATAAAGAAAAACGGGAACGGAAGGGAGATAATGGTGAAAAATAAGCAGTTGCAATTCTTAAATACAGAAGTTATCTACACTCTCACTTGGACATGGTTGTTTGTTTGCGGTAACGAGGCGATGGGGTGAAATCAACCCTTACAGCATTACCGGAATCAATTTCATTTTTACCATTAATTTATTAAGTACGCTGATCACCATTTTTAATTATAGAATCAGGTGTCAATAAAAAATTCATAATAATTGTAATTATTAGATACAAGTTGCAATAAAATATTCCTTGATTTTTGTTGTAAAGTTTCTTAAAACAATTTTATTTACGTGATGATGATGATGACTTTCAGATGATTTGTTTAGCATTTTTGATGTTCTTGATTTTAGGCAATTATACTATAAAATCATTCTTACAAAATTACAAAAAAACAAAATCGCACACAAAAGAACTCAACAAAACAAAATCACAAGGCAAGCAAAAAAAAAAAATTTTGTTGTGGCTAACATGAAAACGTCTTTTGGGCAAAGAGACATCAATTTAATTGCGCCTCGTGTATTCAATAAGTTACATATTATTTTCATAAAAATACACAGACAACGCTTAAAGGAATCACTGACAGTAAAGTGTCTTTAATCGTCACTTAAGGCACTTGTTGCCCTTCGTGGACACGCATTATTCGTAAATGAAAAAAATCTGCTTTTGAAACATTTCATTACGAGCTCATTAGTCAAATGGTATGATCTAATTATAAAACTTTTTAGATTATTTAAAAGTGTAGTGTCTGTGGAATGAGCGAGAAAGAGCACTAAGGTTTGCTGGGACCGCGTGAAAGCAGACTGATCGTAGCTATCGCATTGTACGGTTCTTGCGCCATAGAATATATCTACTACGATGTATTAAGTAGATCCAATAAGAGCTGTAAACTTACACTGAGTATTATTGGATACCACCATTTACAGTTAGAAGACAAATACACCACATAAAGTATCAATGCAATTGGTACATGTCAAACAAAGCATGTACAGTGCAAATGGCGAACAATCAAACAAAATAAATTTGGTTACAGTTATTGAAATAGGGTAACATGAAAATTGTCACATCCCGCATATTTAAGTAAGTAGTTTGATATTGATGCGAGAAACGTGTTGAAAACAGCTCAAAACCAGCGAAAAGTCTTTGTAAACTCGGTCAATCGGATATACCCGCTTTGCCTAATACTTTTTGTTTTCAAGCCTACGGTATTGGGTAAGAAACTTTTAAAAGTAACGATCGAGGTAAGCGAACACCCAGTAAACATAAGAAAAATGAACACCTACATAGGTTCAGTATTAATGTGTTGGTAAAATCCAGTACTATACAAGTAGAGGAGTCTACCAACATATTCAATTATAATACAAATATTAGGTATCTTCACCACATATTGTAAGGTATTAATGTTTCAATAGTTAAATTGATTAAGTACTATAAGATGGCTTTAATTACAAAGCATCAGATACTCTAATGAATTAGATGAACCTGAAGAGGAAAATTAAGTACGCTTTTTATATATTAACAACTAGCTTACACGCCATGCTTCGCACGCGTAGATTTTTAGTAACTTTAAGTCATATTTTATCATCTTTAAATAAAATAACTTTTTGTTTAACACCACTTTATTGAGTTAAAACCAACTAGTTTCGACTCACAACTGAGTCTTCATCAGGGTTCAGATATTAATTCAATTAAGTCAATCAGTTGTGAGTCGAAACTAGTTGGTTTTAACTCAATAAAGTGGTGTTAAACAAAAAGTTATTTTATTTAAAGATATTATGTCTCACCACAATGTGTTTGCTTCGTGTGAAAATTTCATATTTTATCAATTTGTGTATTAACCCTAAGATATAGGTATATGTTATTAAAAAAAAATTATATAAATTTTTGAGTTCTACAATTTATCTACAGAAAGAATTTAAATATCTCTTACCGTTAAGGCAGCATTCGTAAAAAACGCACCGCTCGACCATTTTTTTGTCTCCTTTAGTTATAAAGTAGGTCACCACGAAAAATCCTTTAATTTTAACGGAATAATATATTGCCTATGTCCACCCTGAAAGTTAATTCTGCATATTGATGAAGAAATTTTTGAAATCGCATGAGTAGTTTCGGAAATTACCTCCTACATCCAAACATTACCTCTTTATGTGTTAGTAAAGATAAAGATTATAACGCTATAACAATTACGTACGGTATTTTCATTAATTTTATATTTCATTCGGGTATCATGGGAGGTGAAAGAGTATATATAAGAAATAGTAGAATAGCTAAAATTTATATAACATTAAATTTATTAAATTGTAGACTAACAACACTTACGGAAGTAATACTGTTTCCAAAAAATATGTTTATATTTCGCATTGTCATTCTATGATTTATGATGACCCCTGATGATTTTATATCAACGTCTTCATATTAAAATTGAAATTGAGAATGTTGTTGGGCGATAAAGGTAAATTTATTCTTAACTGAGAAAAGTAAATTTGTTCTTAACTCTATGCTCCTTTTTAAACTAGGGTCCATTTCTAATAACTAAAATAAAAAATTGGTTGAAGATGTTCCTTAATGATATTGTATCGAGATTATAGAATCGGGAGAAATCACGCACTATTGAAATTCTCGAACACTCCATAGCACTGGAACAATCTGGAATCGTTCGGAACATTCTCGTAAACACTGAAAAAGTCGAGTAACGGCTAGAAATGTGAAGAAAGTTCTCGACGCATCGCTAAACCAACGTGTTTTTTATAAAAAGGCGGAGCGAGTACCGCGCGGAGGAGTCATTATTGACGTTTGACAAGTACGGCATAAAAACGCAAAAAAAAAATCATTTCCAACGATAAACCGTAGCGAAAGAAGTGTATCCAGCGCGTTTCAAACCGAGGGACAGATATCGGGCGAAGTACTTACACGCGAAATGTGAACGGAATATTCTCGAAAGTCATCAATGCGATAGAAACAGCGTAATAAAAAGTGTTTTACGGACAAGGGACTAGAGATAATTGGTGCGAATTGAGAAATCGGATAATAAGTTGGTGAAATATTCTAGAAACATTCAATGACTGGGAATTTCAGATCAGTGCTTCGTGTTTCTTAATTAAATTCATGTCCAGTAACTATTTGAGCAATTAATAAAAGTTTAAATTTGTTCTCTTTTAGTATTTCGTTTGCCTACCACAGCCACGTCCCGTGACTATATTATATTCAATTCTAAAATAATTTTGAGTATAATTTAGTCTTAGCTATAATACATATTCAGTCCACTCTTCTACAGTAAACTCATAAATTCACACAAGTAATAACTACCTCAAGTTATTTTAATATAAATGACGTCGGCGTCGACGTGATTTCGAAAAACCCATTAAAACGCAGCCTTTACTTTTCATGAATTATAAACAAAGTGTAATAAAAATGTAACTTGCAATTTTCGTAATCAAAATATACTTTAGCTAAAATAAATTGTAACTTTGAAAACACCCTCTTTATACGATTCTTCATGTCTTTCTGAGATAAGATGCTTCCTTCTCCGTAATGAGAAAATATACAATTTCTTAAGGCATTTATTATTTAGTTGCTGCGATATTTCACTGGTAATACGGATGTAGTGGGGTATCTATGACGAGCATTATGGCGGGAACTTTTAATCCAAAAGACAATTTTAAAGTTGTCGAGAGGGAAAGAAACTCGCAGACAAGATGGATGCCGAGGACTGTGGAGTTTAAAGCATAGATTAATATTATGTCTTAATATGACACGCGTATTGAGACCATGCTTGGCGCGGCGCAAGTTTATAACAAATACAAACTATTTAAAGAGAAAACTTCATTGAGATTACAAAGGAGAGAGAACTTTGGCATAGTCATTTATACTTCAAACAATACGTACGTGTGACGTGTCAACATCAAAACAAAACTTTTAAACACAATGTTAAGGAGAATATGATAACTTACAAAATAAAATATATATAATTATTTTTTAAATTATACTTCTTGGCGCTTTTTGGAGGTGAAATTTTAGTTATTTTAGTAAAGATGGCGGTTTTAATTTATAAATGATATTTAACCAATAGGAATGGTGTTATGAAAATTACATATGCATATGCAAATTGCGTTTATCTCATTTTATTATCTTTAAAAAAAATAATGTTTTCATGATCCACCCCAGAGGCAGTGAAGTGATTTGTGCGGTTTAGCGAAGAAGACACTTTAGCATTAAAACAATTCTGTTCTGGATGGCAAAAGTGTAGGGCCGACACAAAATTTACTCGTAAAACGTCCCTGGGTCTGTGGTGGGTCCCACTTCGCTGCTTATATTCTGTTTATTTTATTTTTGCTGATGTATTTTTCGTAATATTATCAAATTCATAATTTGTTAATATGGTTGAATTATGTGCTTTCTCTTTCATTTTCTCTTTTGCATACAAGAAAAATGAAAATCGGTACACAAGTAGGTACTGCATTTAATGTGCATTTATTTCTCCGTTGACAGAAAACTGTCGTTGGTGGATGGTTTATGTTTTATAAGTAGGAACATTTTATTAAGTACGCCAAAGAAATATAACCTGTAATACGTGTACACAAGAAGATACACACTTTTTGCAAAAAATAAGTTAGAAATATTGAACAAAAATGCAAACTTTGATATTGAATATCTCCATAACTTTTGATATTAGGTCATGATCTTCAAGTTTGTGTTTACTGGGGTATTATGCCGTGTTGTTACGATCTTTCGGGCCGACGTTTCGGATCCCATTGCAGGGTCCATCATCAGGGCTGATGTGTTGATGATGGACCCTGCAATGGGATCCGAAACGTCGGCCCGAAAGGTCGTAACAACACGGCATAATACCCCAGTAAACACAAACTTGAAGATTCTGAGTGGCCGTGAAAACCTAAGAACATTCTTAGGTCATGATTGCTAGAACATTTTTGTCTCATAATCATTATCAGTTTTTACTACTAGCTATGAGATACCCTGTATGTCAGATAAGTATTATTATTATTATTTTAAATATATGTTTGCGTAAAAGTCATGCTTCAATGTTCTCACTGCTCCTGCCTGGTATTGTCAAGTATTTCGCGGCCGTCTTCTATCACCTGTGTTATCAACATCTGCATTAAATATCTTTATCACTATTTTCTCTTCATTCTTTCATTCAAAATTACCAAAACACCCAGCATCACTTTGTAAACCCCTACGCTAAATTTGGCTTCAAATTCACTCCTAAATCGTTACATTTTCATAAATTGATTTGACCACACACATCTAAGTAATCTCATTTCCACTTCAATAAACTTTTTATCTTCTCTCAGTCGTACGATTAATTGCTTACTACTATTCATTAATTAATTCAAAATAATTAACTTAAAAATATATTATCTAACTTTGTTCTTAACATCTGTGAATCTTTTTAATTGGTCTATGAATATGCTTTTACATTATATGTTTAAAAAACTGTTAAGATTCCTTAATAAATAAATAATATGTAGGAATGACTACTAGAAATTTTAAAACTAGGATAAGAGAACATGAATTGTGTTTAAAAAATAATAATTATTCGGAAATTTCTAACCACTTGTTGGAAACTGGCCACACTTTTAATAAAGATAGATCTAAATTTAAATACACTAATATCAACAAATTGTCCGCCCTAGAAACTTTAGAAATAAACAAAAAATGAAATTCTAATATTAACATCGTTAACAAAATAATAGCCCCGTGTAAGACACCATTATTAACCATGTTCCCTCCCTTGCCCCTCCCACTCCACAAATCACCCCCGCCCCCTAAAGACACCTAATACAGTACTTTCGCATTTTAGATTAGTTTAAATAACGCTCGTTAATGACACGGACGTGTCGAAACCGGTAGCGTAAATTCTTTAATAAGTAACAAATTGTACATTGTAAATTTAAACTCTTTAATAATGTCTGGAAAAAAAGCCCAGCTACCGCTATTGTAACTATTTGTATTTTATAGATACGTAGACAAAATCTATTCGTGTTAGTATTATATTATTTATAATTTGGTATGGTTAAAAAGCTGATCCTGTGAACACAAACATCCCTCTAGATTACATCCCCAGTTACGAAAGAAACATTTTATTGTGTGAGAATAAACAAGAAAACAAATTCGGAAGACAAACTGTTATTTTTTCGAGTGCCAACAAGGCCGTTGGCGATTTCCTTTCAAAAGAGCTTAAAGGCTGAGAGCCTCAAGTATGTGGAGCTTTCATTGTTGAATGATTTATCTGCCCTGACTCCGACCACCATCTGGAGATGTATTTTTCCTTCCCAACAAAAGAACAAGTCTCTCACCATAACTTTTTCCACGTACGTTTGAGTCCCTTTACTAATTTAATGTTTTTGTCTATGGCAGGAGCCCGCTGGAAGGCGCAAAAGCCTTAAAAGCTCGGTTTATAAAAGCACTCGGGTTCGCGTTAGAGATGAAAGGTTTATTTCAAATGTATAATGTTACAAGTTGTATTTTTCTAATGTTGTACCGTTGTAACGTTTACGATTTTGTTTATTTTTCGAGACGAGCACACTGAAGTTAAACATTCATGCGAAATAATGGCTTCGTAAAAAAACTTACATAAAAATGATATTAAAATAATACATTCCAAACGAATTCCCAAATCCTTAAGAAAAACGTCTTTTTGAATATTGAACAATATGTTTTAATATTATTTATGGATTTGTCGCTTGAGATTGAGAGATTCTCGCTCGAGATTGTTGAAGGTAAATGAGTCAAGTAGGTGAAGAACATAAAAACTCTCGCATCCAAAGGTTGCGGGTTCGAACCTCACTCCAGGTCAACAAAAAGTACTATTTTCATACCACATGCGTTAAGCTTAGTTTGAAAACAGTAAGAATGTGATCGTATTCCGTGTTCGAAAATTTATTTGAAAAAAAACGTGAGTTTTACCATAATCAACTATCCTACTTTCGAATGTTCATCTGTCTGTCCGTAACCTGCTGGAATTGCAACAACGCTGATGATGACTAGCCGCTTATGAGGTCCGGGCATGATATATCAATCAGCGCGTGGCTCAGGTTACAAACAATTATTATCGGTCCCGTAATTTTGACGGGTTTACGGCTAGTTTTATTTTATTAACAACCACCTTCACACCAGTAAATCCGTCTCATTTTGTCAGTACTATATCAATTAATTATGTGTTTTTTCACCCTAATAATTTTTTTCTGTAGTAAGATGCAGTCAATTTAGTATTTCATCTGTAGATGAGAGATTCTGATACTCTCGAAACTCGAGAAATACACCGTAAATCAATCAAATTATTAATTTTTATTTCAAACAATAATCTTTTCATTTTATTTATGCCACATTTGTGTGACTTTATTTTCTACTTCCTTTGTCTATGGTCATATTGCCGTCCTAGAGCTTATTTATTTTCATAATTATTTTATGAATCAGTTAGTGTACGAAGGTCCTGACAAAGATATAGCCGTATCGAAACCTGTCGGCGGCTAAATAATCTACAAATGTATTACAAAGTTAGTTATTTGTTTAAATTATTATTTAAACTCGTTCATTATAATACAACATCAAAAACATTTATCAAATTTATTTCGCGGAATAATTAAACTGTCAACATTATCTCATTGAAAAGTTTATTTAATCCAGACATCTTGGAGATATTTAAATTCTAAACAATAGTGAATTTCGGTATTGAAATTATTCATACAATATTAGTAAAGACAAAACCGGTGGTAAGAAGCGTAAACGAGACGACATCAAACGAAATATTTCATTTCCAATTAAGGGATAATGGAAGACCCTCAATTTTATCCGAGAAACAACAAAACGTATAATGCCGCAAAGAAGAGTTTAATACATTTCTAAATTGCAAAATTCTGTATCTGGAAGATCACTTGTTTACTTGCGGGACGAGATGACGACCCCGCGCTCAGCCTCCCTAATAATATTGACTTGCAAGGACTTGAATGGGAATTCAATGGGGATATTATTTATTTCATCCATCACAATGGTGACCATTTGGTAAAATATTATTACAAAATCAATTGATTTAGTAATTTAGAATACTAGTTTGAATAATTTTGAGTTAAGATAAAGGAGCCTTGTACAAAATACAAAAACATATTGATTACTTTTTCCATTGAAAATTACGATATTTATAGTTAATGTATTGGTTATAAATTTTAATAAAATTAATGATAATTTTTTTATAATTTTTAATTCCAATATAATAATTTATATATAATTATGTAAGTAAAGAGTCAATAATGGCCCAAGGCTATGTACATCAATAATTGTTTTTTTTTCAAGATTTATTAATAATTATATGGCTGTAAGAAAACCAATAAATGAAAAATAAAAAATAAAAATAATCTTCACCTCAACTACATAAAACCGAGGTAAATAGCACGAACACGAATAATAAGCCGTATTTGGAGATGGCATATCATTCCGCTTTCATGATCCTCTATCTGGGTTCTGTAGTGTGGACGAGCCCTAAAATGGAGTAACGCGACCGATTGGAGGGCTTGCCGACAGACCCGTCAAGCGGGACCAATAACGGAGTCACGCGGGTTCGTACAGCGCACCGTTTTCTCAATTTCATTCCTTATATGGCCGTTCGATAGTTTAGATGCGTTAAGCTTTGAAACCTCAACTAGCTTGTGAGATTTTTATTGTAATCGTACCATGAAAATCTCGAATCGTTTTCACTAGACTCAAACATGCACAGATTTCGTGGGTAGAGTCGGACTCCTTACATACACTCCCTTGAGGTAATTTTTTACGAATATGGCGCTATATAAATTATCCATATATCACCATCTTCATCAACTCAGCCAATACCTCAGACAAACTCAAACAAAAAAAAAACTACAAAGAAAAAATAACTTAAAATATTTCAATAATTTACAAAACTAATATAGGAAAAAAATTACTACGGTAGTATTTAAAAATCATTACGTCTAAAAGACAGATAGATAATTTTATTTATTCATTTTATTCTTAATGGTAAGGAGATTAGTTCATTAGTAGGAACTAATTTTAAATTTGTTTCCAAAGTAAAATTTTCTCTGACAATCGGGTCGACAAAATATTACAGGGGACTCGAAAGAAGAAGAAAATCTCTGTTAAATCCAAACTGACGACACAGACGGAAAATTTAATTTTCAAATATTGACAAAGCTATCGCTCTTAATTCTCAAATCCGCTATCGAGTAATGAAAATTTATTCCCAAGAGCTTCAAGCGAAGCTTAGTATAGTAGAAATTAAATTTACTAGTCGGTTTATTTATATCGATTTTTAATAATTTGGTACATCGGATTGTAATGCGTACTGAAAAATTAAAATTTGTATTGAAACATTACATTGCAAGGGATACACATTATAAATATATATTTTAATTGAGTATGATGTTTAAAAAAATAGATGAATCAATTAGACAGATGTAGGTACTGAAAGAATATGTTCATCAAAAATATATTTTGTTACCAAAAAAAGTTTTTTTGGACATTTTAAAATGTGTCATTCTTCATTTTTATTAGAGATGTAACGAATATTCGGTTACCATTCGGTATTCGGCCTATTTGACCTCTTTTTGGAGTAGGTATTCAGTATTCGGCCAAATACTGGCTACTATTCGGCCGAATGCCGAATATCTTAAAACAAGAGTAATAAATAAATTAAAAAAATACAGTAAATTTATCATGTAACCTTTATTAATGCTGAACATACATTCTTACATCGAGATCGAGAAAGCAAATTTTTTTCGCTTATTGAAAGTTATTTATCTAAAAGGTCAAAGAAAATGTAAAATAACTTATTTTTAATTATAAGTTATTTTCTAAGAGATCAAAAAAAGGTAGAAAATCAAATGAAAATTACCTACTTATTATGTAGTTTAGTCATGACTTAATAAACACTAACAAAATCAACTAAGTACTTAGGAACTACTTATTATTTGCATTATTATCAGAGAGCAGGGTACGCGATCCTTGCCATAATGCGATTTGTACGTGTCTTAATTAATCAGGCCGAATAGTTTGGCCAAATATTCGGCTATTCAGCCACGCTCCTGGCCGAATGTTCGTAATTCTGCCTGAGGCCGAATGTACTATTTATTCGTTGCAACACTAATTATTATGTATTTCCATAAAAATATTCATTTACGAGAATATTATTCTCATTTTTTTTCCGAAATGATATCGCAGCTCACCAATAAGGAAGAGTTCTGGATTCGATCCTAGTGGCAATCAAATATTTTTTAATGGATATTTTTTTTATTATATCTTTTTGATTGATTCAACTCATTCAAAGTGTCATGAATCATAATTATATAAATTATTATCTAATAAATCCTAATAAATCTACTGTATCTTATAATTTAAAAAAAAAAATGATAACATACGGTAGATTTATTAGGTAGATTGCATTTACAGTAGATTAAAAAAAATTGTACAAGAGGAAGATTATACAGATATTAAACAGTAAGTAAATAAAGTTGTTGAATTCGAAGAGAGAAAAAATATTACGCGATTTTTTATAATGTAACAATCGAATATGGCATTATTTGAGAGGCAGATAATACTGCTTAATTATACTAAGTTCTTGGTATCGGCGTCCGCGGAAGTCGCACAAGAGCGAAATTTTACTTTTCAAAAAATAATATTAAATTAAAGTAATGTCGATTGTTTTAGAGTTGAACATCCTATATTTATTAACATCATTAATATAGGATCGTTTATTAGTTACTTCAAGTATATATTATTAACTTTCAAAAATCATATAGCAAGAAAAAATAGTAATTAATTGAAAAAAATATTAAAAACACAATTGGGGTTAGACAATTTAAATATTTAAATTATTGTGGTGTTGTGAATTTTTAAACCAAATTTTAATTATTCATTTGAAAATGAAATAATTAAATTATGATTAAAAAAATTATTACTATCTAGTTATTATCGAGACGATATCAGTGGGTCAATCATATTTGAAATAATAATTATTACATAACTACCTTCTTATGGTATCACAAATTGTTGTATTATGGTCAAACGATATAGTTTATTTATGTGTGCTTTGAATTTTTCGAAGTGTATAAATACTGAAATTGAGGTGTAATGAATATATAGGTAGGTACATTAATTGTGGGATATGAAAGCAAAGGCTTAATATCCAAAAAAAAATAATTAATGCAGTTATCGGGGATTACTTATTAATAGTGTACTGCATTCGAGATTTAATAGGAACATAGCCTTTAAATTTATAGGAAACATGATTTTGCAAGGGATAGATACCATGTAGAATTCAGTGCATTTTAAATTAGTAAACCTCGGTGACTGCAATCAATTTTAATTTAATTTTTTGGATATTGCGGCCTTTGCTTTTCTACCTCACAATTAATTTTACTGTCGAGTAGATAGAAGGCAATATTGTGGTGATTTTTATATGATTCACAATAATGATTTATCATGAATTTTATATCACAATAAGAACCTGTTGAAGGAAAAGATTCTCATTTCGCGAACAAATAAAACCCATAACAAAACTGCAATAGTGCGATGCATTGCCAAAAATATTTTCTCCGTAATACGAAAAGTTGATGTATGTTGGGGTGAAATTGCGCTAAGGGTGCAGGGGTGACTGATAGTGATGTAACACATCGCTCCAACACTATATCTCACTACTTATTACCAACATTTTTGTACAGCACCTACCAACTGCAAATTTGTTAGTGTGATCATAAGGACCTTTGGCGTTATGATCGCACTAACGCCATAACGTAACCAGATATGGTGTTATTAAAAAGTTTTTTTTAAACTTAAACAGAAACAAGAGATAAAACTGTCACTATAAGTGATAGTACCGAAGAAAAGGTAATTTGTAATTTATTATCTTTTGAGATTTAGGTCATCACCTCGTTTGTGGTCTAATTAGAATTTTATAAATTCGTACTTATAGTTTATTAAATAAGTTTAAAGGTTTTACATTTTAATTTCTTTTAACGATATTTTACAAATACATTTACTATAACATGCGAGTGCGAAAAATAGAAAAACTCACTCAAATATTTAAAAATAGAGAAAATAGTTACAGAGAGAAGTGACTTTAAGATTTGCATTTTTTTAAATTATTTCTACATTGTTCTTGAATATAATAAATTCATTAGCTTAATACAAGTCAAATAAAATGCTAAAAACCCTGCAGAAAAAAATTGGTTGAGTTTCTGAAACTCTAGTAAAATGTCGATAATAATATATGTGATTAAAATTAAAAACGATTGTTTTTTTTCGATTTTCGACGATTTTCTTAAAAGAAATCTGCCTCTAATGAATGATAAAATAGGTGTATTAGAAAAATTACTCTTACGGAGATTATTACTAGACACTACAATGAAGTCTACAAGATAGTGAATTTCAGCATATACACGCATTCCTTTGTTCCCGATATAAACACGGGGTCCTGTTAGCATATTGTCGTAAAAATGTTTAGTCCGCATGATTTGTAAGGGCGGGCGTTAATTTTCAAGTTTATTGTAGGCTATTCTTCTCAACTATACGAGAATTTTAACACGCCGAGCTCGTAAAGCTTAATCTCGCTTTAGTGCCTTCAGTTATTCTGGATATCAACGCCATTAATGTCGAGAATAAGGAACGTTTATGATAAAACAACATATTCACATCCAGCCGGAAGTAGTTGGGCCTGGATGTGTTGTTTTAGTGCCGCCATCAAACGGCGCGCCCCCGGATGAGTTAACCCCCATCGAAGGATGTTGTGTTATATTTGATTGAAGTCAAATAGAACCACTGCCGCGCCATGAAAATCTGATAATGTATGAACAAATATACACTTAAAAACCATCTTGAATGGCGAATTAATGAATGAAAAGTCAGCAATGAAGATATTTGAGGGGTACAAAAGCAAAGGCAACATTACCCAAACATTTTTTTAATGCAGTCACCAAGGATTAAATTGGATTTAGGGTGAAATAATGTTAATGTATAATATAGAAATCTCTCAGAGACGAAACTGTATTTCTTATGGGAAAGTAGGTATAGAAGTCATTTGGGTGTACATAGGACTTATGACCTATCTTATGATTGGCTTAAGTGATCACTTTACACAATGTAACAACATTCGCCATTTCCACCCATGATAGAATATACCATGCTTACTAATTTTTCGGAACTTGTATATATGTTCAAATTGTGTGACAAGCTTTCACATATGAGTTGTAACTGCCTTTCCATGCGGCCTGTACAAAGCCATTTTCATTCCCCTAAATCCCCACAGATGTCGCTATTTTTATTATTTTAATATCGTTAATGTCGCTAATGAGAAAATCTACAATTGATTTACGGAATTTGAGAGCAATATACTTTTTTTTAATAATGTCTCTGTGACATAAATCCAGCACTGTTCTGAAAGTTTTAAACAAACTCAAAATATTCTGAATTAAAATAAAATAATGTTATTTTAAATGTATTTTTAAGTGTCTTATTAAAAATGAAATAAATAAAGCCTAAAAATTGGTGATCCTCAATTTACCAATGCTGTAAAATTATCAACTATCGAAAGGATCAGATCAAATAATTCATCTCATAATGATTGAAAGTTATCTGTAAATTGGAGCCCAGGAAGAAAAGGTAATGGTTTGACTAATCAACTGTAAATTTTCGAGGGCCGCTAAAAACATAGTGATATTAGCCAACATTTAAAGTGTGTATTGAAAGATTACTAGCATTTGTCACATTGTATTTAAAAAATTTGGATTATCAAACCAAAATTTATTAATCAATTAGAAAGACCTACAGAAAAATCAAATCAACGAAAAAATATTTGACTGCTACCATTTTTTCGTTGATTTGATTTTTCTGTAGGTATGTTTTTCTAATTTTTTTTAAATTTCACAGATTTTTGTTCGGAAAAAATTGTAACTTCACAATAGAAATATGTTCTCGAATATAAGTTGGATTTTATTTTAGTTGATGCGTTTAGATAATTGACTGTTATGTATTTTTTTTTTATTAAATTATGCTTTTCTAAGCTTTTTGCTGTGTACCTCATTACTTTCTACTTAACATTAAGTTCCTATTGTATATTTTATTATATTATACTTTATTTATACTTCTGCTATTGCTATATACCAGTACTTGCTTTCTACTGTATATTATATTTACATTTTTGTATTGGGCTACTGCTATGTATTTACTTTCTACTATATATTATTATATTTTCTTGTTGGTATTTCTTGGGCATTCACTATGTAATGATTTATAGATATTTTTTTTAAGGTATTCATTCATTTAATAAACACATTACCTTATTTTTTGTTAAAACCCTGAAGGGCATTAATAAATAAATGTAAAAAAAACATGATGGCCAACTGCCAAACGATTACGTGATGAGAAGAAGAAGAAGATTGTCAAGTCGAGCACCACAGAGACAGCGAAGAGGTTTTGTGTGGTCACCTCGTTGCGGCGTTTACACTCACCCGAGTGTCGGCGGGGTAGCGAGGATGACGGTTTTAGCATTAAAATAATGCCGAACTGGCTGCCGAGAGTGCAGGGCCGATATGGGAGTTATTGCTCATAAAATGGCCCTGGGTATGCGGTGGGTCCCTCTTCCCTATCACGTTGAGCATCTTGTCTACTCAACTTCAATGGCCTAATAAACCGGCAAATCGATATTTACATTAACGAGTCAATAATGACTACTGTATCGGAAAAGGTATGAATAAAACCCTATGAATAATAAATTTAAAGTATATTTGCACTTCCCTTGAGAACAATTCCATTTCCCGAGTATTGATATATTTTTATTTACTCAGATGAAAAACTATTTACATCGTTGAATAAAAATGGCAATTTATAGAATGAAAAGGAGTGTAGAATGGAAACTATTATTATTATATGTCCTGCCGTTTAGTAACAGACGAAATAAATTATTTAATATATCAACACATTAGACAACTTACCGGCTCAGCTAATGGATCGTAATGGTGCTTCAAATCTATTGAACTTACCTGTAACAAAATAAATATTATACATTAATTAGATTCACAATTATTTTTTTTTCATTTGTCATTTATGATTAGTTATTTATGTAATATAATTAATAAGAATAAACTTTGCATTAACCATTAAATTTATTTTAATACACAGTATTTCAATACACAATGCTTACTAAAATATGTATGTATCCTACAATGCTACAACTTACAAAATTTGATAGATGTTGTGGTCAGTAATGGGTGGAATTGGTGAACATATATAGTGTTAAGTGATCACTTAAGCCAGCCATGTGATAGGTCTTATAAATACCCAAAGACTTTCATACCTACTTCCCATATAAATAGCTTCGTCTCTGTAAGTCATCCATTATATATCTTGAAAATAAATATATTTCACTTTGTATGCATTTTTCACACTACCATTGATATGTTTGAAGTAGAGTTATTATGGAATAACTGCACATTAAATTTTAAAACTTAAACGTTAAATAAGAATTAATACAAACATATATCGTTCTAAGCTTTTAATAAAATTAAAATACTATGACCATTTTAATAAATTTAATTGTTTGTTTGAAAATATTTAGTTCTTAGTGAATCTAAAATACTACAGCTGTTTTATTAATAAAATTGTGTAAACATCTTGTATAACCTTGTTTAAATATATAAACTAAGCAAATAATTACAGTGTAGGTACATAAATAATGAATTCGGTGTATTAATATACAATACAACTAAATTTGCAATTCGGAAGATTGAATTAGTTCAAAGGGGGGTGGTACATTCCCTTTTCAAAATACGTAATGAACTCAAAACGAAGTAGGGTTATTTAAATTTCATGATTATTCAAAATAAATCAAATTATTTGCACAGTAAATGACGTGCACTGAATAAATAAAATTCAACTAAATATAAACAAAAAAAATATCCAAAGAATTTTATAACATGTATTTTGTTGTTCGTGGTAGGTACGATGCTTTAAAAATTGCGAATAACTTGTGAAGCTAAAAATAAAATAAAAACTTTAAAATATGTTCATATATACCAAATACATAAGGCTTGAACTCAATTTAAAACGCATATTATAAAATAATATATCAGTTTCACAAATATGCTTGGCTTCTACACTCATTAAGTTCGTGTATAAAAAATCTAATGAATTTTATAATAGGTATTTTATTGTTTCATGGTAGGTAGGTATGATGCTTCAAAAATTGTGAAAACTTGTGAAGCAAAGAATTATAAAAAAACTGTAAAGTATTTTCACATATTATATCAAATACATAAGGCCCGACCAAACTCGATTTAGAACGCATAGTATAAAATAATATATCATTTTCATAAATACGCTTAGCCTCGTCAGTCTTTAAGTTCCTGTATTCATTAAGACACAGGTTTACAATACTTAAAAAAAAGGATTTAATCACGATGACCTTACAAACGTCATCAAATTTCATGAACGTTCGTTTGCAGGAAAATAATATATGTCTCACTAGTAAGCATATAAGAAGGTGAAATAATAACGATAATAAAAAAGTAATTTATAATTTTTTTAATAATAAACATAATCATGACATTTGTTAATATATGTTTTCTTCTATTTCTTTTTTGTTTCATGATTATATTTAGTATCACTGAAATAGATGAAAAATAATCCACGCCAATAAATCTAATTTAAACACTAAAATTATAACTTTTGTTACAAAGTTGACTAGTTGTACGCAATACATGAATATCAAATTTAATAAGTATGCGTTAATTTTTTTCCTATGAAAATATATTTCTTTTAGATTTCCTGTCTGACGTGTTTGAATTATTTGGTCATCGGACAAACCGATTTATTTGTCCAGCCATAAATATCACCATAAAAATGTTGAAGTTTTAGATCAAACTAAATAAAATAAAAAATGTATTAAAACATTTATGTACGTACGAATACCTAGGATAATAAAAGCCCAGTTTGTTATATTGTTATTGTTACATTATTATTGTAACGAGATGTTTTATGAATTAACAAACTATTCGGTTCGGTTCTCGGTGTAAAGTTTTATAGCTTTTGATATTAAAATAAGAACGCGTGTAGTAAATCTTTGGTGTTTTTTGTGTCCAAAACTTTTTGTATCTGCGGGATAAACCTGATTTATGTACTGGAAAAGATGAATGGTATAAGCTGTAATTTAATATGTTTTAAAGAATCTTATTTATTAACCGTTTAGTGAAATATTTTTCAATTCAAATTATATATGTTAAATATATAAGATCCTACTAGATCAATGGATCCGTATCGTGAAATATTTTATAAAATATTTACAACGGAATGTAAATATGGAGTTAGCAATTTTGTATTTAAAGGCCCATTTTATAAACTACCTAACTAACCATCACGCCTTTTCCCCGCAGGGATAGGCAGAGATAAGTCATCGAATATAACATAGTAAAGGAGAAAACATGGGAACCATATTTCAGCAGAAGACAAAATACATGGCCGTACGATGCACCCAACAAAGCCCAACTCTGTCGTGTGGAAGTCAAAATTTTGAAACGGTATCAAGATTTACATATCTAGGATCCCTGATAACAAGCAACAATAATACTACAGAGGAGATCCAGAAGCGCATTGTGAGCGCAAATCGCTGTTTTTTCCGCCTACAAAAGCAGATAAAATCCAGACTGCTGTCCAGAAACACCAAGATATTAGTGTACGAAACGCTTATTAGGCTTATTATTATAAATGAGCGAGCACTGGACGTTTTTGAAAGGAAAATTTTAAGGCGTATCTTCGGACCGGTTCTAGAAAATGGACTTTGGCGCAGACGTTACAAAAATGAGCTCTATACTCTATTTAAGGAGCCAAACGTCACAAAGTTTTATAAAACGGGGAAGACTTCGGTGGCTGGGTCATGTGGAGAGAATGTCCGAGCATCAAGCACCAAAGTCCCTGCTGAACTCAAGGCCAAGAGGGCGAAGGAGCTTAGGAAGGCCAAAATTAAGATGGAGTGACGTACTCAAAGATATCTCTGCCTTAGAGCTTCGAAACTGGAGAGAGCTGGCACTAGAACGAGATGAGTGGATGAAAATTATTGAGGAGGCCAAGACCCACCAAGGGTTGTAGTGCTAATAATGATGATGATGATGATGAAATAATTTTAATAAATATATATACAAGTGCAAGAATAAATACAGAAATTATCACGTAAAGATCACGTATAATTCTCTCTTCAAACAAAAATAATTAATTCAACATTTTTACTAAATTGCTACATATCCCGTGTAAGCCATAAAACAGCCTTTTGCCGTATAGAACATTCTGGGCGGGAATCGAATACTCACACCGTACAATAAAATTTAATTTCTTTTCATCCATCTACTACATTAATTTTCCACCGGGCAGTGTAGACGCGGCAAAAATCCTTCCCTTACTCACCAAAATCCAATTACTTCTAACATTATCCCAAATTTTCAGGGTAGTGCAGCGTTTCACAAAGCGTGGGTCGCGCTCGGGGCGCGAAAGGCCAGGTACATGACAGGTAGTCAAAGGGGTACGAAATGTCTAAATATAAATCATTTGATTATATTCTAGAAGTATTAATTTCCTAAGGATGGTATAACGCAAGTACAATGTTGGGCCGAAAGGTCGTGATAAATATAATTGTTTTCTTAAATTGTTTGTAGTATGAAATTTTTTAGGGTTTGAAGGGAGGGTAAAATTTCAATAATACCGCTTGTTCTGTTTCGAAGTAGTTAAGTTATAAATAACTTCATTTGGCTTACAATCATTCTTGAATAGAAAATATAAGTTATTAATAGGTTAATTTATGTATTATATTCTTTTGGGTACTGCATTGTCGTTTGCATCTATCTATTATTTATTTTTTATTACGAATAAATTGGAATTTTTGAATTTGTGGATTGAATATTGCAATCACACCTGAATCTGATTTTATCAACACCGGCCTGTATTTCTCCACTGTTGAATGTTTAAAAAAGATCCCCATTTCTCTCTTCAGCCTTCTTGTCCGTATTTGCAATTCTGATGTCATCACACATTGAGCTTATATATGGTATAGTAGAATATCTGGAAGCACAAGAGTTTAAATCTCAAAAAATGATGGAGGTTTCGACAGTCCAATTAAGCAACATTGTTGTCACTTATTAAGACATTTGTCCATTGTGGTATTTCACATCACACTATCAATCACAAAAAACATGGCTCAGAGTTGCCAGTTGTCCTTGATTTAGACGACAAAATTTAGTAACGGAATAAGAATGCCGCAAACTACCATTATCTGGCAAAATACAATTCCATCCCAAATTATAATCATTTCTCTGTCTGTCCGTCCATTCACCCGTACTTCAGTCGTAACTTCGTGTAACATCCGTAACTTCTTTGTAGTATAAAACCTTTTTTTCTTTTTTTTATAAATGAATAAAAATGTATTCTTTAGGAACAGACATATAAAAACCGTCATTTTTGACGGGTTATAGCTAGTCCTATTTAAATACACACTTTTTTTCCTTATTTACGAAAAATAAAAATTGGATGCATATACTTATGAACGCGCGTAAGAATTTTATACTTATTCAGCATATATTCTTATTTAGCGTATTATATTAAAAACCACTTTATATTATTATATATTATGTATAAGATCGGGTTCCTGGTTTACTGCGTCTCTCTTCTCTGCTATTCGTCTATCTATATTCATATTTTGGGGGGAGGGGGGAGTGGGGGGGGAAGGGGGGCGGGAAGGGGGGGGGGGGGGGGGGGGGGAGGGGGGGGGGGGGGGGAGGGGGGGGGGGGGGGGGGGGGGGGGGGGGGGGGGGGGTGGGGGGGGGCGGGGGGGGGGGGGGGGGGGGGGGGGGGGGGGGGGGGGGGGGGGGGGGGGGGGGGGGGGGGGGGGGGGGGGGGGGGGGGGGGGGGGGGGGGGGGGGGGGGGGGGGGGGGTGGAGGGGGGGGGGGGGGGGGGGGGGGGGGGGGGGGGGGGGGGGGGGGGGGGGGGGGGGGGGGGGGGGGGGGGGGGGGGGGGGGGGGGGGGGGGGGGGGGGGGGGGGGGGGGGGGGGGGGGGGGGGGGGGGGGGGGGTGGGTGGGGGGGGGGGGGGGGGGGGGGGGGGGGTGGGGGGGGGGGGGGGGGGGGGGGG